>CM032233.1:126050000-126082500 GCA_019009955.1 Riptortus pedestris
TATGCGTTGGGAGTCAAAAGGGGCAATTGCAGGTTAGCGGTTGACAAGCATAGGTAATCAGAAAGCCAGTTATAGGCAAGCTGTAGATAAGTATTAGCAACGAAAAGCCAATTAATAGGCTATTAGTTGATAAGGGTTGGCAGTCGAAAAACCAAGCATCGGCAATCGAAAAGTCGATTAATAGGTTATTAGTTGATAAGCATTGGCAATCGAAAAGCCGATTAATAGGCTATTAGTTGATAAGCATTGGCAATCATTAATAGGCTATTGGCAATCGAAAGGCCGATTAATAGGTTATTAGTTGATAAGCGTTTGCAATTGAAAAGCCCATTAATAGGCTATTGGTTGATAAGCATTGGCAATCGAAAAACCGATTAATAGGCTATTAGTTGATAAGCATTGGCAATCGAAAAGCCGATTAATAGGCTATTAGTAGATAAGCATTTGCAATCGAAAAGCCGATTAGTAGGCTATCAGTTAATAAGCATTGGCAATCGAAAAGCCGATTAATAGGTTATTAGTTGATAAGCATTGGCAATCGAAAATCCCATCAATAGGCTATTAGTTGATAAGCATTGGCAATCGAAAAGTCGATTAATAGGCTATTAGTTGATAAGCATTGGCAATCGAAAAGCTCATTAATAGGTTATTAGTTGATAAGCATTGTCAATCGAAAACCCGATTAATAGGCAATTAGTTGATAAGCATTGGCAATCGAATAGCCCATTAATAGGTTATTAGTTGATAAGCATTGGCAATCGAAAAGCCGATTAATAGGCTATTGGTTGATAAGAATTGGCAATCGAAAAACCGATTAATAGGCTATTAGTTGATAAGCATTGGCAATCGAAAAGCTCATTAATAGGTTATTAGTTGATAAGCATTGGCAATCGAAAACCCGATTAATAGGCTATTAGTTGATAAGCATTGGCAATCGAAAAGCCGATTAATAGGCTATTAGTTGATAAGCATTGGCAATCGAAAAACTGATTAATAGGCTATTAGTTGATAAGCATTTGCAATCGAAAAACCGATTAATAGGTTATTAGTTGATAAGCATTGGCAATCGAAAAGCCCATTAATAGGCTATTGGTTGATAAGCATTGGCAATCGAAAAGCCGATTAATAGGCTATTAGTTGATAAGCATTGGCAATCGAAAAACCGATTAATAGACAAGCGGCAATCGAAAAGCGATTAATAGGTTATTAGTTGATAAGCATTGGCAATCGAAAAGCCGATTAATAGGCTATTAGTTGATAAGCATTGGCAATCGAAAAGCCGATTAATAGGCTATTAGTTGATAAGCATTGGCAATCGAAAAGCCGATTAATAGGTTATTAGTTGATAAGCATTGGCAATCGAAAAGCCGATTAATAGGCTATTAGTTGATAAGCATTGGCAATCGAAAAGCCGATTAATAGGCTATTAGTTGATAAGCATTGGCAATCGAAAAGCCGATTAATAGGCTATTAGTTGATAAGCATTGGCAATCGAAAAGCCGATTAATAGGCTATTAGTTGATAAGCATTGGCAATCGAAAAACCGATTAATAGGCTATTAGTTGATAAGCATTGGCAATCGAAAAGCCGATTAATAGGCTATTAGTTGATAAGCATTGGCAATCGAAAAGCCGATTAATAGGCTATTAGTTGATAAGCATTGGCAATCGAAAAACCGATTAATAGGCTATTAGTTGATAAGCGTTGGCAATCGAAAAGCCGATTAATAGGCTATTAGTTGATAAGCATTGGCAATCGAAAAGCCGATTAATAGGCTATTAGTTGATAAGCATTGGCAATCGAAAAGCCGATTAATAGGCTATTAGTTGATAAGCATTGGCAATCGAAAAGCCGATTAATAGGCTATTAGTTGATAAGCATTGGCAATCGAAAAGCCGATTAATAGGCTATTGGTTGATAAGCATTGGCAATCGAAAAACCGATTAATAGGCTATTAGTAGATAAGCATTGGCAATCGAAAAGCCGATTAATAGGCTATTGGTTGATAAGCATTGGCAATCGAAAAGCCGATTAATAGGCTATTAGTAGATAAGCATTGGCAATCGAAAAGCCGATTAATAGGCTATTAGTTGATAAGCATTGGCAATCGAAAAGCCGATTAATAGGCTATTAGTTGATAAGCATTGGCAATCGAAAAGCCGATTAATAGGCTATTAGTTGATAAGCATTGGCAATCGAAAAGCCGATTAATAGGTTATTAGTTGATAAGCATTGGCAATCGAAAAGCCGATTAATAGGCTATTAGTTGATAAGCATTGGCAATCGAAAAGCCGATTAATAGGCTATTAGTTGATAAGCATTGGCAATCGAAAAGCCGATTAATAGGCTATTAGTTGATAAGCATTGGCAATCGAAAAGCCGATTAATAGGCTATTAGTTGATAAGCATTGGCAATCGAAAAGCCGATTAATAGGCTATTAGTTGATAAGCATTGGCAATCGAAAAGCCGATTAATAGGCTATTAGTTGATAAGCATTGGCAATCGAAAAACCGATTAATAGGCTATTAGTTGATAAGCATTGGCAATCGAAAAGCAAATTAATAGGCTAGCGGTTGATAATCATTGGAAAAAAACAATTAATTGGTTAGCGGTCGATAAGCATTCGTAATCAAAAAGTCAGTTAATAGGGTAGCGGTCTATATGCATTGGCAATCGGAGAGCCGATTGGTAGACAAGCGGTCGATAAGAGCTCGGAGTCAAAAAGTCGATTAATAGGTAACTGGAAGATAAGCGTTGGCAGTCGAAAAACCGATGAATTACCCCAATGCTTAGTTAACAGACTATTGAAATAACCAGAGTATTTTAGGAATATAGTTTCCATTTTAAGATAATTGTTAACACATTTTAATATCAGGCAAAGTGATTATAGTTTCAATATGTCCAAACAAGTCTAGGCATTTGTCCATAGTCAATCCTAAAAACTTTATTCGTAAATATCACTCCAGAAGTATTTGGGATTTTATAAATTTTGCAAATCTATACATTGGATTTAACGCTTCAGCTCCGGGTGATGAAATTATTTAAATAATTTACTCAGAAGGGACAAAAAAAGACTGGACTGAAAGTAAAGCTATTTGTTGACAAGGGTATAATAGTTGCTGGGGCTTCATGAAGGATTAGTGCCTAAGGCAGGCGAGCTCTCTACCTGCACGGACTTAACCACCAATAAAACTGTTTGCCGACACATTCCACAAGATTAGAGAAGTCAATACCCTTATTTCAGGCTAAATGCTCTTGAAATTCAAGCCAGTTCAAATGTTTAAGAATATTTGTTAAAAGATTTAAATCATTCAGATAGTGGGTTAAAGGGCAGGAAAGTCTCATTGAAATGGTCAAAAAGTAAATGTTAAATATTTATATTAGGGTCGCCTAGCAGTTGCCCGATTGCTCTGAAATTTTGAACAGCGAGTTTTTTTGCTGATTGGAACAGAGTTAGGGGGTGGGAGCAGAAAAATTTCAACTTCCGAAAAATTACCTATAGATAAGGGCCCTCTAATGTACATTTGAGAAACGTTTTCGAAAATGAGTACAACATCAATAGCTGATCTCCCTTAAGGGAAAGCTAATCATAAATAGTGGAAGAAATGCTACTCCTTTGCCTCATCATGTAGCTTATAGCTTAGGTGGTCAGAACTCGGGAGAGCTTAGTCAGCTAGTTAGGGGAGGAGGGAGTCCGTAAACTAAACGCAGCCCTAAAGTACTGTCAAACCCACCGCTTAGAACAACATAAACAACCCTTTCATTTTTTTTTTTTTTATTTTAACCTTTGAAAAAAACGCAGACCTCAGTTAAAAGGCCTTATCTTCAGCTTGACGCCAGGGTGCCTCATAAAGAATTCCACATATCTCTAGAATAACATTAAATTATCTGTAAACGTTGTCAATTATATTTAACATACATATTTCGAGAACTGCATGTCCTTTTCAATAGTGAATCTCTTTAACACTCTTCCCGACACATTAAATCAATTCATACTTACGTGTTAAATCCATTCTGCTTGTGAGGCTGTTGGGAGACGTGAAATAACCCGTATTAGGTCACTAAAATTTCAGAAGAGAGCAATAAGGTATATATATATATATATATATATATATATATATATATATATATATATATATTCTAGAGGAAGTCGAGAGACTCCTGTCGTCTACTTTTTAAGGAGTCAAAAATAATGACTTTTCCAACAATATATATGTACAATATTGTTTGTGAAACAAAAGATGAACTTGTTTTACAACAATAGTATAATACATAATCATAAAACACGATACAAGAGTATGCTTCAAACCCCCAACCACAAACAGAAATACTTCAAGAAAAACGTGTCAAAACTCTTTAGCGCTCTTCCTGAACGTGTTAATTTTACAATAATAAAAAAAATTCTTTGTCCAAAAATAAATTAAATAACTTCATGTCTGGAAGGATGTTTATATACACAAGAGAAATACAATCAAAAAATGTTCAATTATGGAATAAAACTAAAAAAATATTTGTCATAAAAATCGGCTAAAAAATAATTTATGATCAGGTACATTCTCAATAAAATTTAAAAAATGTACGTGATATATTTAAAGTGGTTAACAAAATTAATTTATTATATACTCGTATATGAGGGCCATAATTGAAATATCTTTTAAACCGTTAGAGATATCGCAAAATTATAAAGGACCGAAGTTTTAACTTTCTTTGAGACCTTTCAGATGCGTTCTTTATTAATCTCAAAGAATTTATTTTTAACTACTAAGAGGGCGCTCAAAATTCGGCATTTCCTCTTTACCTCACATGTTTAATACATTTTTGAAAACTACTCAAAAAATAAAGAAGCAAGTGTATTTATGATTTTTTTTGTTCGCTTTGTATTTAGAAATAAAATGGTGGCACAAGTCGTACCTATTTTCAATGTTACTAGTTCAGATTTGATGTCTACCAACATCAAATATGTCTTTTTTTTTGAGTAATTGTGGTTTTATCAACAGACTCAATCGACAATATTTTACCTACCAAGCGATCGCAACACTCTAGAAACTACTTTCAGCAATAAATAAAAAGCCATATTCGATGGTGGTAGACATAAAATCTGCTCTTGTGACATTGAAAATAGGTACGACTATGGCCGCCACTTTATCGCTGAGTAATAAGCAAAACAAAAAAATAAAAATAAAGTGTTTCTTCATGTTTTGAGTAGTTTTCACAAATGTACTAAAAATGTGGGATAGACAGGAAACGCCGACTTCAATACGTTTTTTTTTCGTATCTTGAAAATTAAGCGAGGTTTTGGAATTTTTATGTTTTCAGCCTTCAGTAAATTCCCACTTTTATTCGTCAGATTTTTGCTTCAAGTAATTGAGCATCTCATGTCAAGGATACATTTCAATTTCAGTCCTACATGAGTCTTACTACTACGTGAGATGAGATCACCAGTGTGTCATTACAGCACGTGGGAAATCTGTTTAGTTTACACAGCTCTTGCGTGACGGATTTTTTTATGAGGAACCATGTACCATAAACAAAGCTGTTAAAAAGAGTGGATATTGTATTCTGATTGTGGGCCGAACGGCTCGAAGCCGACTTGATTCATACGTCATCAATCAAAACTTAGTTTAGAGCCTTTCAATTTTGTCAAATTCTGTAGCTCCTTGGCTAATATGTTTTCTCAGTCCCACATGGCTTTTGGAGTTCAGTTCTACTTGGCTCATTTTTCAGTTCAAAACTGCAGTATTCAGTTTTAAACAGGCTCGTTGAAACCAAACAATTAGTACATTGTTCATTTTATTTGGGAAACATCAAATACGATCAAGTTTGGGGGAAATATTTTATTTCTACTGCATCTTGGCTGCGTTTGAGTGGCATCAAGGCTCTGAGGCGGCAGGACGTTTGCATTATTGGTAAGCTAATAATTTCATTCTTCTTAAATACGTTTACTTCTAATTTAGGTTTTTCCAAAGCTTCCTTAAGTAAAGGTATTTGGTTCCAAAACATTGTAAGTGCATTTTGTTTAACCCTTATTAGGGGGTAAAGATCAGCCATTATTTCCAGTTCCAGTTATACTTTGCTAATCACAAACATGATTACTCTCACTTACTGAGTGTGTTTATTTTATGCACTGCATTATCTGTATCATTTGAACTTTTTTTTTATGTATATCATTAATAAATGTTTTCAAGGACTTATTCCCAAATAGGGGCAATCAAATTATGGAACTAAGACACTTTCCCCCCACTAAATATGGCATGTAATGATTTTGTTTTTCATGAAATTAATTTTTACATATAAGTTTATTTAAAATTTATAAGATTATACTTTTATAAGAAAGGTGAACATGTTAAACAGGTAAATTATGAACTATTTTATTATATCATAAGAGAGAAAACAATTAACTTTATGCAATCTGAAAATGCTTGAATTCCAAATTGGTGTGATAACAATAACCATTCTGTTTTACCAAACAATATTTAATTTAAGATCTAAAATATTAAAAAAGTATAATTATATTTAAAAAATATTTAATCAATTAAGGTAAATGATCAACATTGTGTAGAATATTAATTAGTGTAAATAAATGTTATTTCAAGCATCATAGAAAGAATTTAATAACTTTAACTATTTTTTTACTTAATGAAAATTGTTTTATACTTGTTTACATATTAGAATATTGTTCAAAGAATTTTTCAATTTTAAATGCCCTTCTTTGATTAATTTGAAAACTGCTCAATCAATTATTGCTATCATTAAAATGAAGTACTTTAGAATTTATAATCCATTAAATAGATACATTATGTGCTATACATTAAAATTTTTTATATTATACCTATATAATGTTGCTATTTAGGAATGTATTATTTATGTTGTGTAAATCATAGCAGCTGCATAAAAAGGCTAATAAATAATTTCTATATATTCACTCAGTCCTCCCCTTTCTTAATGCTTTTGGACTAAGTTAATTCATCATGCCAATGTTTTTCTCAATAATATCTAGTAATATATGTCTTATATGCTATTAATTGTAAGTTAAAAGTTAAAGAGTATTTTTTCTTACAGTGTTTCTGTCATTCAGCCAACTAAATACATTGATATTAGATAGGAAATTCATTTGGTGGACTCCAAAAATATTCTAGTATCCATCTAAAACTAAATCCTAACTTAACTAGAACCATTTAAACTTTTTTTGGCATTTTAATTTGAATTTAATAATTTACATATATTCACTGGCATTCCACCCTCTTCAAAATGCATTTGGACTAAGTTAATTCTTCATTCATGACTATGGTTTATTTTTTTTTATTTCAATAACATTCAGTAATGTTTTATATGCTATTCACTGTTAGTTAAAAGTTAAAGAGGAATTTCTCTTACAGTGTTTCTGTCATTGTGCCAACTAGATACATTGCAAGCAGAGAGGAAAGGAGAATTCAAAAGAGGAAATTCATTTAGGTGACTTCAAGTAATTTCTAGTATCCATCTAAAGGTAAGTCCTTAGTGAATAGTATAATTTAATTTTCATTTTAATTTATTATTTTCCTTTTAAATTTAGCAGTGATATGAATATATGTGTTTTACAACTTTAGGAATCCTTGTCCATATTGATGGAAAAATCTGATATAGTTATTCTAACACATTCACTAAGAATTCATCTCATATAGCATAATATTTAAGGAAGATATTTAGTTAGGTCTACAATATTTAAGAAATCTATCACCTATTTCCTTTTTCTTTCCTTTAGCATTGGAATTGTAAATATGGTAAATTATTAATTATATCCACCCTTGATTCCATAACTATGAGCAAAGGCCTCACCTAAAGTAACAATTATTCTTATGAGTTAACATTATATCTAAGAAAATATACACTTCTACTTTCCAAGTGAAATTGGTCAATTAACTGAGATAATATTTTTTTATTCATATATTTCACTTGTGGCAATGGTTTTGCAAATACATTCAAATCAAATGGTAGATGGGTATTTCAAAGCCCACCTACCATTCAAGGTGCTCTCTCTGCCCTCCAAATAAATATATGCAATCAATATTTGATTTATTGATAAGTCAAATACCATAAATCATGCCGATGGCTGTCCAAGAAATCGTGTGGAACAAGTATAAGTGCAAAAGTTATTACCAGTTGAATCAAGATATCCAGTGGCCAAGTACCTCCATTCTCTACTGCTTAGCTGCTTTTCTAAAATAAAGAAAAAGGTAAATATATTACATTTGATATTCAAATATCAATTATCACTGTCTAATGAATATATACTTTTTTAAGTTATCATTCCAGGGAATGTTGGGAAAGGAAAAAATGTGTGACAGCATCTTCTCATTACTGGATGCTATCTAATTTGAGCTTGTGGGCGTGAAGGGACAGAGAGGGAGGAAGGGACATCCCATTGGACAAGGGCCAATACCCCCACCCCTACTTAGGGCCATTACCCTCACCCCTACTTATAGCCATCCCTTCCTAGGGGCATAAACCCCCACCCCTACCTATAGCCCTTATTCTCATCCCTTCCCCGGGGCATAACCCCCACCCCTACCTACAACCCTACACCTAAACCTAAAACCTCCCCCTACACCTTCTGCCTTTAGCATTCCTAGTCCGTCTTCTAGCCCTACAACATCTTCTGATATCGCTCTGCCATCGGTCTCAGCATTTCCTACTCATCCAGTACTCTCTCTCTCTCTCTCTGCTTGGCCACTCTCTTCATAATCAGAGGTAATTAGTCATTTTTATATCAATTTTAGCACATTTACCTTAAGGCAAATCAGCAATTGAGGTTTATATATATAATTTGAAAAAATTGTCTGTTAACGCACTACAGGTCGCAATTTATTTCTCATCATTAGCTTCTGGATTCTTAACCATTTTATGTAAAACGGAGATCGAGTTCGTTAAATGGCTGTAATTTGACCAGGGAATGGGGGACTAAATAATAATGCTAATGTGAGACTAAATTATTTATAATTGATTTTGTTGTAATATTGAATTTCCTACAAATATGTATAGAATAATACATCCCTTTCTATCTCGATTACGTACAGTGATATTTGACTTTTTTAGTATTTAGTTTTCATTTAGAACCCACATTTACTCAACTCATACTATGATATATAGTGAAATGTTTTATTCCAAACATAAATGTATTGTTTGTACTCGTACTTTTACTGTTAGATATAATCAAATAATTCCGTGTGATGTTATCATAGTTTTTTCTTACCTTCACCATACTAATATTCAACCCTTTCATGCAAAAATAATTATATCCGTTAATAAAAGGAATTGGAACAGTGGGTGTTGGGGAAATTGGATATAACTTAATCTTGTCGCTCTGAGCTTGTGATAAATTCCTTGAATTTTAATAGGTCCAAAGTAGTTTTTCTCCTCATATATTGAATGAAATACATTATCTATTGTCACAATTACCATATTACATATATTTTTATGGTAATTTATTATTGAAAATAAGATATTATTAACTTACAAAACGATTAATATATGTCTAAAAATAATTCAATAAAATAATGTTAAGAACCAGATTAAACTAATATAACTAAAATAAAATTAAACTCCCAACCCTTTTTAGGATTTAGTTCATGCTCACTCATTAAAATAAAAAAAATTAAATTATCTTTGCTGTATCCACCTCTATAACTCCAACTTAATAAAACCTAAAGAATTATGTTTATTTGAAAAAATAAAATAATTGTTAAAGATCTGTTTGAATGGTGTATTTAGTAATTTTGGTCAATTACTGTCTTTCCCAGCCATTTGATTAATTTCTTTTATTATTATTTTTTATTAAACGTTGCACAGCAATAAAAAATGTGAAAAATTGTTTTATTTTGCCTGCCCTTCATATAGAAGTTCACAGTAGTAACAACATAATTTTTAGCTTTTCAAAAAACGATTTATTTCCTAAATTTCCATTTATATTAGCATTACATTTAACAATTAACATTTCAGCAGATATTTTTTATATATATAACTTTAATGGTCATAAAAGTGGAAACCGAAATCAATTTTAGCACAAAAGGAACACAATAAAAAGACAAAATATATTTTATAAGTGTAATTTACTCTTATTGGTCAGTAATAGAAGTTATTCTTTGCCTGCTCCTTATTATTAATTTTACAGACTTTACCTTTTTTTCTTAGGGTACTAATTATAAAACTCATACTTTTTTAAGGTTTTATTATTGTAACTGTATGTGCAATAGTAAAACCTTAAAGTATGAGTACAGTATAACTAATCATAAAACTTTTGCTTTCATATTTTTTAAAAAAAACTTTCCAATCTATTTTATAGTTAAAATTAAAACTGATTAAAAATAAACAGTTAATGTTCGATTCCTTATTTTATCAAAACTAATTAATTCAATATACAGACTGCAATTGTGACAGAAATGTGTGTGTAATTGTTAATAATTAAAATGTGTTTGCTATTGCAAATATAATATCTACTTGAATTGTGTTTATAATTGTTTACAATTTCAATTGTATTTATAGTTGGTGACAAAATTATGTTTGTATTTTTCAAAATAATTAATTTCATTTATGGTAAAATAATTTAATAGTAAATGTTTTATATTATCGCTGTATTTTCTTTCTATAAATAATTTTATCCAAAATAAATTATTGCTTATTTTTAATTATACATCATTTTTTCAGTTGAGAGGACCACAATAAGCGTTGTTCGCGTTTATCGAGAAATAGGAAAGTGCAGTTGTCCAGAAACATCAAAACAGTGAGTTTTTTTTTCTATCTATTTGTTATAAATTATATATTATATGTGACTTTATTACAGTTATTTCTCTAATGCATGCGATGCATCTTATCCCCCTAAAATTAAGTTCAGAAGTAATAAACCACTCTAGCGCAACAAGTTAATTTATTGGGTAACTAGTTTTTAACAGCTTAGATGCCATCAATATTGATTTAATTATTATTATTGGCTCTCATGAAAAGTGGTTTATTTCTCCTGAAATTTAGACCAGGAGCCAGCTTTTGTTAACATAAAATTTAGCCCTTTGAAAATAAAGGACATTTTCAGAGAGAAGGCAACCAATATTGATCATTGTTATGTTAATTAATTTCATGACAAAATATTAGATAGATAATAGATCGATAGCTGTTAGAGAAATGTTGTAAGGATTTAATTATTAATGCGATTCTAGGTCATCTATATATATTTCAATTCCTACAGAATCTTTTCATTAGATTACTCTACCTAACATATATTTATATTACCTTCTACTTGTATTGTATTGATATAACTCTCTAAGCAGAAGGTAGTATAGGTATTTCTTGAGTTGAGTAATCTCCTGAAGAGACATCAAAAGAAGCGAGGCATGTATGATGATAAATGTGTTGAAGAAGTGAAGCGAGAGTTCTATCTATCTACAAAATGGCTTACATTCGACCTATTTGTATTGTGTAATGTAGTATTCACTCATTTTAGTATTTTGCAAACCAGAAAATAATTTGAATACCAATATTTCTTTGATAAGGTATAGGTGCAACAACTCGCTACTAGTGCCAATTACCAACAGAGGTAGTCCCACAGGATGCAGTGAGCGATTTAGTTTGACAGTCGTTTCAGTATGTCTTGGTATAATCATTCCATGCTCGCACAAGCTCACTGCTTGCGCCACCAAGTTTGATGAAGTCCATCGGTGTACTGGTTACAACTCGTCAAGTGTCCTTGGTTAAACCATTCTGTAATGACTAGACATTTCATCGTGCTGTCCAGCACATCAAAAATCCCACCTACTACTACTAGCCGATGTGGTACACTACACCAGCCGATATATCGTCCCTAAGAGGCCAGTATTTGCTCTTAGCAGTTTTCGTATCTGTCTTGTGTTCAACAATGAACTGAAAGTTGTATATTCTACATTTGTGCTGAGTTGTTCCTCCCTAACCAATCTAGGAAACATATATTCTTATCCAGATTTATTTTAATTTGTAGTATAAGTATATATATATATATATATATATATATATATATATATATATATATATATGCATATGCACATACATACACAATCACAAATGTGTGGGATTGAACAATAAAGTAAAGGTATTACCTAGATTGGTGTGGAGTATTTCACCATTCGCCCATCTGTTGCTAATCATCTCAAATGCTTTTTTTCTTTTATTCGCTGGCAATATATCATAAATTAGAGTTTGTCTACCTTATTATTGGTTTATTTAACATATTCTTGTGAGGTATATCTCCTCCTTCCCCGAATACCATGGTGCCCGCTAATTTTCAAAATCGTTAGTAAGCTACACATGTTAACAAGCACTACCACTTTACTCTTAGTTTTGGTGAAGTATAAGCCTATTTATTTCATACAAATGTAATATAAGTGTACTTATAATTGGTGGGAATATATTGTACTGGTACCATCATGCTATGTTATCTTTAGATGGATATTAGCTTTTAGGGTCCTTATTGTTTCGCCACTGTCCTTATATATTTTAAGGAATAAATATAAATTAACATTTTTGTCAATACTGTCAGTGTAGTGCCCAACTAATGGCTGCTCTTTGAGTTCCCATTGCCTAGTACTTTCGGTTTGAGGCCGCAGCCTACTAGACTATCGAATATTTTAATCCATTCATTATATAAGTTGGTATTCCATTATGTTTAATAATGGAACTAACCCACATGGTAAATTAAGAAAGTTTAGTATGTATTTGTACATTGTAATTCTCAATCTGTATTAATAGTCATTTCTTAAAAATGAATCTAACCCTTTAATGGGGGGGGACAAAATTATGATGTGTTAAACAATTTTTTGTCAATGATTCTATTATTGTAAACTTCATTGGAACTCCGATTGTACAGTCTTTTAAAATATACGTTTTTGAATTGTATTATGGCTGATAGATAGACAGATGCCTGAATTTATTATTTTATGAGAAAACTTATAATATAAGAACATTTTAATACATTTATTTAATAATAAAAATAAAAAGTAATTAAATTATTAATACCATTTTAAAATTATTGGGGGGGGGCAATGTTCCATAAATTTTACTGATAACTAGCTAAGGTACCCGGCTTCGTCCGGGAAATCATTTGAGGCTGAATGATGATGGTATTTTTTTGGGGGGCTTTACTTTGTACAATATTTTTACATTATCCCATCTCAATGCATAGGATTTACACCCGAGTCTGGAGTGTTGGGATATGTTAATAATAAAAGTATTTGTTATGTACTTAATTCTACATAATCGCAATATTTTTATATTTCCCGTTTCCAGTGCATGTATCTTTTTTTGTATATAACATAATCATAGATTATCATATTAACCATGTTATTCATAATCATAGAAAGAATTTTGACTTGCGAACCATCTATGAATAAACGTTTATTTCCTCAAAAGTGTTCCAAAGCACCTTTTTGATGGCAGCTGTTTTATATACGTAATAACCACTATTAAAAATACTCTTTAGTATGTTTGGAAAGTGAACTGTATATTCTTAATGGTACATAGCATGTTCAGTAAAGTATAACATATATTAATGGTGCAGAGTTAATAAATTCCAGAAATCGTTTTTAATTATATATTTATGAGACTTAAGAGAATTCACATCTCTGCGAAAAACTTACATTATTGAAAGTATAAGCATCAAATCCCATGTAAACGTAAGCCAATGTGAGGTCGGGAGAGGAAGGGGAAGAAGTTATTATAACATACTAGCGAAGGTACCCAGGCTTCGCTCGGGAAATCATTTGAGACGGAAAGATTTTATTTTGTTTTTGGCAATGCTTCTATGTGTATAACTGCTCTTCCCGTCTAGGCGCACTTTTCCCCGTAAGGGTCCCTTATGGAAAAAGAATTTTAGGTTTGAAGAATAAATGAAAATCTTTGAAGAGTCTTTTAATCATTCCCTCTCCACTGTTTGACACACCATGAATAATTCAAATCATAATCATGGATAGCATTTATTATAATTAAATATCATCTATAATGTAGGTATTTTGTATATACGATCTAGCTAATATACCCGGCGATGCGCCCGGGAAATCATCGTTGACTGACTACTGATTGTATTTTTATAAAAAATCGTTGAAAAACCAATTTGAATCGGAATATCACAATTTTTCATTTCAGGCCTCCCTCATAACCCCCACTCCTGTTTGGACCTAAAAAATTTAATATATCTTATAATCATGGAAGAATTAATGTTAATTCACATTCCGAGTTTTTTAAAATTCAGTTCAATAGTTAGTGCTAAACAAAATTGTTCTAGTTTTTAGTGTATAACTCGTTTATACTTTGTTATAGGACAGAAATGAACAAAAGTTATTTTAAATAACAAAATAAACAACTTGTGTCATGTGCATACATGCAGAAAACCCAATAGAAAACGAAATACCGCTATTTTTAATTTCAGGCCTCCCTTACAACCCCCACTCCTGCCCGTCCCTAGAAATGTAAGTATAGCTTATTATAATAAAGGTGTTAGTGCTAATACGCATACAGAGTTCTATTGAGTTCGGTTGAGTCTTTTGTGCCAAAGAGAATTGTCGACTCCCGCTATAATTATTTGCGTATGACGCCTTTATACTTATACGGTATACGACGATAGTGTACATAAAAAAGTATTCTCTTAATAACAAAATAAACAACTTTTGTCCAGTGCATATTTGCAGAAAAACCAACAGGAAACGAAATATTGCTATTTTTAATTTAACAAGGCCTCCCTTGCAACCCCCACTCCTGCCCGTCCCTAGAAATGTTGGTATGGCTTATTGTAATGAAGGCGTTAGTGCTAATTCACATACCGAGTTTGGTTTAGTTCGGAGTTTTTGTGTCAAATAAAATTGTTGACTTCCGCAGTAGTTTTTAACGTATAACTCATTTGTACTTAGGTATACGACAAAAGTGTTTATAACGTTACTCCAAATAACAAAATAAACAGCTTTTGTTATGTGCATAATTGCCGAAAATGCATTAGGAAACGAAATATTGCTATTTTTAATTTCAGCCCTCCCTTATAATCCCCACTCCTGTTTGTCTCAGAGAATATTAACATAGCCTAAAGTCTAAGTTAGGTTAGTAGTAATATACATACCAAGTTTCATAAAATTCGGTTGAGCCGTTTATGCGTGAAAAGGTAACAAACAAACAGACACCAAAGAAACAAAATGCAGTTATGATGTCTATGACATGTGAAACGAAAAGTTATCATGAAATTTTGCGAAAAAAATCAATGTACAGACAGAGGTTACAATTTTATATATAAATATATAGATTTTTGCATTCCCGCCATAATACATCTAGTTTTATTATTTCTCCTGTTGCATTAAAATAATATTTCCTCACTTCAAATCCTACTGTACAATATTAAAATCCAAGAGTTTTATACATACACTCAGAATAATGAAGTAAGCTTAATCATCAAAAGCTAATAGCTTAAACAACTCGTTGAAATATAATGTTAGCAGCGAGAAGGTAGAAAGGTAGTCTCCCTACCTATCCTCCCTACAGTCACTGTTTCCAACAATCATCCCACTTTTTTAAGATATCAGTTTTGTTTACATTAACTTATATTAATAATTCTTATTACATTTTCTTCACAATACAGAAGCGTTTGTTGAATTAATTTTCCTATATTAATTAAATAAAGTATTAAATACATTTAAGGAGGAACTGACATTTCTGATTAATTAATGTTTGGGTAAGAGGGAGGGGGGGCATGGCGATATACTCTGGTCTTCATTCAACCTGATAATGGCGGTTAAGTTTAATGAAAGTGTATTAATCTATCGAGGTACTAAGTTGAATAAATTCATACGAGGACCCGCATTGTAGGCTATGACAAAACGTCTATGCAAATTACTTGCTTTATAAATGACTATAAACATGTATATAATAAATGTCATACTAGATATCAAATTAAACATATTTTGTCATGTGCACATTCCTCAAAAAACAATAGGAAACGAAATATGACGATTTTCATTTCATGCCTCCCTAACGATCCCCACTCCTGTTCATTCCTAAAAATGTTGATACAGGTTATTGTCAAAAATACGGAGTTTCATTGATTTTGATTTAGTCCCATAACATTGCTGACCCTTTCTATAGTTCTTCGTATAGACCTCATTTATACTTCGTTGTACGGAAAAAGTGCATAAATCAAAAGTTACTTTAAATAACAAAATAAACAAATTTTTTTTAAGTCCATAGTTGCCGAAAAACCAATAGGAAACGAAATGTCACTATTTTTAATTTCAGACCTCCCTTACAATCCCCACTCCTGTTCATACCTCGAAATTTTAATATAGCTTATAATCACGGAGGTGTAAATACCAAATCACATATGGAGTTTCGTTTAGTTCAGTTGAGTCTTTTGTGTCATAAAATTGTTGACTCCCACAATTGGTTTAGTTGTATAACTCATTTATACTTCGGTATACGACAAAAGTGTATATAACAAAAGTTACTCTAAATAACAAAATAAACAACTTTTAGTATGTGCATATTTGCCAAAAAACCAATAGAAAACGAAATATCGCTATTTTTAATTTATGGCCTCCCTTATAACCCCCACTCCTGTTCATATCAGAGAATAATAATATAGCCAAAAACCTTGCCTGGGTTAGTAGTAATGTGCATACCAAGTTTCATAAAATTCGGTTCAGCCGTTTACGAGTCTATAAAGGACATACGAACAAACATTCATTTTTATATTTATAGATTAGAGAAACACTTCATTTTGTCCTCGAATTCCATCTTATCTTGTTGTATAGAAGATTTTTCTTCTATACTAAACTGGTAGCAAATTAAATGTGTCATATTGTTTTAACCATTCTCCGTTCTGCATAATTTCAGGAAAGAGAAGTACTTTTAATTGGATTAAGAGTAATATATAACTCCCCAGTGTACTCCGATAAAACATGAGAGAGGTTTATAATTTTTAGTTCACTGAATTTCATGATACAATGATATGAATAAAGAAAAAAAAACTGTTTTGATCTGTGTAATTTATCTTATTTAAAAAAAAAAAAAATAAAATAAAATAAAGCATTAATATTCTAATATAAAAGTTACATCTTTGGAAAAAGCAACTGACCCTCCCAAGTTGATTTGCACTCAATAATTAACACCTATTTTATATGTCGTACTTTTGTTGTAGGAACTTTTTTTTTTTTTTTATTAATGCAATTGCATTTATGAAGTGAAAGGTTTAAAGTTGAGTCGGTCATTTGAGTATGTGGTGGGGGTGGGGAATCTTGATTTATATTACCACAGACAATAGTAAGTCTGTGAATATAGGCTGTATAGAAAGGGTTATCCCGGGCTGTAGAAGATATTCATCCCTTTCCAATTAAAAATCATTATCACTAATATTTAGTTGGCAGCTAACATAAAAATTTTAAATATGAAAGTTCCTGCCACCAGAAAAGGTGTGTCTATGCTTTAGTACCACTATTCTCACACAGACTCTTGTTAACAAATGACCCTCATTTTGTATTATTTTCAGCTTACTAAAGTAAATAATATCATGTTTTTAATCATTCTGTAGACAACATCAAATCAATAGCTATTAATAAATGGTATAAAAAATATGTTTGGCTTTCAAAAAACTAATCAATACTTTGATACATTCCGTTTTATTAGTATTACATTAAACAATGAACATTTTAAAACTAATTATTTTATTTTTATGCTCAATTTTAAAGGTTATAAAAATGGAAACCTAAATAAGTAGATAAACTTTTGAAAAACCTTGAGCTTACACTTGCAGCTCTGTATGCTATGATTTCTGCAGTGGATAACTGAACATAAAACCATATGCTATCCTTTTTTGACCATTAACAATAGTCGATAGTAGAGTTGTTTGAGTGAAGATCCCTAGACTCACCAACTTCTCCTTGGTTATTGCACAACTTCTATTTGGGACGGCTCTCCATCATGCTTAACTTGGTATATTTAAACCTTATTAAGGACATCCTGTTTGGTTTGATTCATTTAGCATATCATAATTGCACAAATCTTCAGAACTCCTTCCAAAATCTTACTAAGGTTGCGCATCACTAAGCCAAGTGGTGAGGCCAAGTTTTCTTTGGCAAGGGTCTACACTTTATTGCCACACATATCACTTTATAGAAACATTTGGTCCTTATGGTAATTGTGGCTTTTATTTTTACTTACATAACATTACTTCTGATCCTCTATCAGTGCTCTGTTCGCTCACAACTCCCAATATCTTTGGGGCCATTCTGGTTTATATAGCTGCTTGTATACTATTGATCATTTACTATAACACTGTTTTAAGAGGCTCGATTTAGAAAAAAAAAACTCAAATAAACATGATGAGGAATCCCCCCTGCACATCTAAAGTCATTTTCAAATTCAGAAGATCTGGCACCTTCAATTAATTTCCCCAACTACTTCTCTCAGTTGTAAATATAAATTGCTCTTTTTCTCCACTGAAGCTAAAGCAGTGGGATCATCTTGAATCGTGGTATTTTTCCTATTCATGCCTGAGTAGAGTGTTTATATGGCTATCCTGGGACTAATATTTACAAAATCCTATTCAGTCCTTCAGTTTGCCATGGCATAAATCCTACTCCATATTGTCCATGCTCACATTCTGTTTGCATAAATATGTGCACCAAATTGCACGAAACCTATTTCTTACTTCAGCTATGCTAACAATATCCCACTTAGTTTCCTTGACAGCTTCTTTTTTTCTTCTAGCTGTTCTTCTTCTTGCTCATGATCACTCTCCAGTCCAAAAAGTATTTTTTTGTTTCTCCTTAAATTGTCATCTATTTCTTTTTGTTTTACTAACTCTTCCTTACATCGTATATTAATTACTTCACATATTTTTCCAGTGTGTTTTCTATATAAAAAATCTTTTCTTCCAACATTGTCAGTTCTTGTTTTAATTGCTCCATTATTTCCTGAAATTTCAGTGGTAGTCCCTCATGTTTATAAAAATGTTATATTAGTTACTTGTAGACAAGTTTATAAACAGTAACTAGAATGATTTCAATTACACTTGAAAACTTGAGGTAGAACATGGAAGTTATCGGATTATAATTTATTGGAGGTTTTCATTAGAATTATATCTGAATATGTTCTGTTTACGTTTCCCCTATGAGTTTTAGATTACTCCCTTTGAAAACACTCAAGTAGCTTCCTTCGCTTAGAAAAGATGTGTCCAAACACCTGAAACACTAACAAACCCAAACCCCACTTTACCAACTGACTCGGGGCGTTACCCCATAGAGATCACAATTTCACTGCGTGATGAAATTCTTCAATTAGTGGACGATGGTATTCAAGTATCTCATATCTGTACCCTACTCAACCCTCTTCTATAAAAGTGTTATTTACAAATATATGCCGTATTTGGTCAGCACCTACATTTTTTTCATTGAGCAAAAACTCTTCAATGAATTTTTAAATTCATTGCTGCTTTTTAAGATAACTTCTTATTCTGAAAAAGTTTACTTTAAATTTTGTAATTCGAGCTAAAAGTTTCTTTTTGTACCAAAATAATATATTGAAATGTGTGCTTTAATTATTCCATTTATTACTGTTTATCAGGGAATTGGACACGCCTCTATAATGTTAAATTAATACAATCTACATTGAATATCATTACGTTTATGTGAAATATTCAAGTGTATGTATAATTTCTCACTTCATAATTACTCTCAATAAAATAATGTAAATTAAGGGTTATATTCTGATATGAATTTAAACTTGGATGCAGACCTTTTAAAACATTTGCATGGGTTTTAGTAAATGGGTAAATTTTATATATCGTTGGTTCTCTATGTTTCAATATAGTTTGTAGAATGGGTGCTGCGGAAGTTATTGCTTTTCTAAGGCATTTTCTATTGTAGGAATGTTTTTTTTCTGCAATATGAAATCTAAAACGTGCAAATATCTCGCTAATATTTGACATAACGTCGGCTTGGAAGAAGACTGTCATAACTCAAAATACAATAAAGACACAACTGATATGTGACTCTGTTGCACAGAATACATGTGTCGACTTGTCAGAAACACATACTGTCACTAGTGGCATCTAGCGGCCGCCAAGGTTTAAAATTACTACATAAAATTATAGACAAATTGAAGTTGTTTCATTGCGAAAACATAAAAATGCATTTTTTTGAGTTATGACAGTCTTCTTCCGAGCCGACGATATACAAAAAGAAACCCATCGCGCAGGGGCTGCGTAAACTAATCACGTTTCCCACGAGTTGGTGAACAATAAAAACACTTCCTCCTGTCAGTTTTTACCCGGTAACAAACTTGATCTTTAGTTTTGCATTAAACGCTTATATATATATTATATGGTATCGATAAACCAGAAATTTCGATTTCTAGTGGGATGTGTGTGTGTATATATATATATATATATATATAATAACCTCATTTTCGTCATATACTAGGTAGGATCGATGAACATGATGAGGGAAATTTTAGAAAATCTGCTAAAATGTATTCAACAACATTGAATTTGCAACATAATTGGTTCTATAAAATTTCTTTATTTGAATCATAATAACGGAGATATTTTAAATTTTCGATTTACCCCGCTGTAACCCCCCCCCCCCTTGGTACAATTTCAGCCGTTAACGAACTTGATATTTAGTTTTACATGAACCGATTCAGAATTTGAGCGCTCTTCATTTTCGTCATGTCCCGAGTAGATGGGGATTGATGGAATATTGAAGCATTTTTTAAATGAGGTGTTTGGACCGAAAGGCTCACGAATAAAGATGTGTGTGTGTACTAATTTGAATTGATTTTCGTAAATCGTGTCTTGAGCACAGTATCAATAGCTGATTCTCGTCTTTTGCTAATACATACATATGTTTCGGATAAGTTTTGTAGGTAAAGAACGAAATATAATTGTCAATAGAGCATGATCTCGAATTCCGATGATATTCCATTTCATCTACATTGGCTGGGATGAATTAAAAGGAAATGGTTTAAGGAAGGGAGCCGTAGGTGAGCCAGGAGTGTGAAGGCTAGATAAAAAGCCTATCTGGATGAATAGTAGGAGCTCATTGAACCTGGCCACTGTGAAATTGTTATTTCATATACAAAAAGGAAAACAAAAAAAAAACCAAGAACCTTACACACCGTTCATTGGGGAAAATGGACCGTTAAATGTGACCATGGGCCAATCTTAATTGCTATAAACAGCAATCAATTGTAATATGAAAAGTAACTCTGTGTTCTCATCAAACTTTTTCAAGTATAATTTTTCTAATTTTAATGTTTTATTTCATTTGCTTTGTTTTTTTCTCTACTGCCGAAATGTTATTTATGAGAATTTCAAACTGAGCTAGGGCGTTCTTTAGGACTTTCAGCATACTATACATGTTTACTATATGTATAGCGTGGGTACTGTTTCTTGAGTTTTGGTCAATGTTTGTGAAAAATCTTAGTTTATGCCAATATTTCTAGAATATTTATTTTCTCTTCTTCAGGGCAGTAAAAATACAGGTACTACTTTATATATATTGCACATTGTTATTAAAGTAGAGTGTAACAGATGGTATTTATGTTATTTTTACTTACCAAATCTAAAGATACTTAAAAACTATTGTACATTATGTATTGCACTTCTGGTTATATTAGGAATACTGGTTTTAACCTTCCCTGGTCCGTTTACACTGAGCATAAAAATAACATAAACACCACCTTTTACACTCTCGTTTAATAACAATGTGCAATATATATAAAGTAGTACATGTATTTTTACAGCCCTGAAGAAAATAAAATAAATATTCTCAAAATATTGTCATAAACTTCACCAACGTTGACCAAAACTCCAAGAAACAATAACCACACCATATATAAATATAACCTAGTCGAAAATATCAACACACACACATATACAGTATATATATATATATATATATATATATATATATATATATATATATATATATATATCCTGAGTGCTGAATAAATTCTCAATTTCTTACTGTTTAAATTTGGGGTTTTCAAGTTAGGTGTGGAGTGAATGTGGGGGGCCTGAGGGAGCTGGATACAGAAGCGTCTAGACGGAGGCGTTGAAAATGACCCTATTGGCTTGACTAGTGTCGGCAAACAATTTTACAAGTGGCTAAATAGGTGCAGGTATAGCAGGAGGACAGCCCTCACCTGCCAAAGGTACTAATCCCTTACCCCCAGCCTCCTGTCCGTCGTCAATAGCCTCACAACGAAATCAGTCACGCAGGGCCTGACAAGCAAGATTCACTCGTTCTGATATGACACACAAGGGATCTTTTGATATATTCCCTATTTCTAAATAAAAAAGTCCGTCACGCAGGTGCTGCGTAAACTAAGCAGATTTCCCCACGTGAAGTTTTACAATAGAGAAATCCGCCTAATAACAGCTGTAGTAGGAAGGGATCTCTAAACCTATTCACGAGGGACGAATAGTTCTGGAAACGGCCACCAGAGCTCTCGGCGGAGAGTCCGGAACATGGCGGGGTTCCGTGGACCACACACACAATACAAATGCAAATATCTCGGTTAATATTCAAGATACAGAATATATGTATATAACAATATTTATAGTAAATTTAATTTACAATAAGATTGATTCTATACAATTTTTCGACCCGACGCATAATAACGGAAATATTTTGAATTTTCAAAAATCCCCCCTTCTAAACCCCCCCCCCTCTCACTGGTCCGATTTCAGCCATTAACGAACTTGATCTCTCTTTTTACATAAAACGCTTAAATATGAAGTTTGGTAACGATCAAACAAAAATTGCGACCGCTAGAGCGTTAACAGACAAATATATATATAATTTTGAGCGGACCTCATTTTCGTCATCTCCTGGGTAGGATCGATGGACATTTGAGGAAATTTTTCAAAACTCGCGTCATGAGTACGACCTCAATAGCTGATTTCCCTTAAGGGAAATCTGCTAAAATTCGATGAGTAGAGTTGGCGGTGCAACTCGCTTGATGAAAGGGTTACGAAAAAAATACAGATCAAAAAATTTAGTCCATCAAACAAAATTTGTTCTATATCCGATCCGAACCATGATAACGGAGATATTTGGAGTTTTCGAATTCACCAATATGATCTTTACTGTTGAATGAGTGGTAAAAAACAAAGAAACTTTTTCTAGTCAAGACTGCAAACTTTTAATTTATCATGCCTTCACATAAAGTATTTGCATGTAATTAATCAAGTTCTCATTAATGAAGTGGGTCCCATTCTGAAGTGGGTTGTCGTGAAGTTGATTGTTTGGGGAAGGAGGAAATAATCAGTTTCTGGCAACTCCTCAACCATTGTCGGATGGTGAAAGGACACCTTAAGTAAAATAAGGATAGGCTAATTATTGTGTTTCGATCTTTATCGTTCTCTGCAAGCCTTGTTCCTTTCCCTTGCCCTCGGCTCGCCTGGCAAATGTGTGTATTTATTGTAACGAAGGATGTTATACCATAGCCAACTCCCAGTATTATGTGTGTACCCGCTCAGATCATGCACGGGCACGCTAATGTTTACCTTGCACCTCCCACAGATCTGCTCCTTTCTAGTATTAACGTTGATGTTACAATCATGAAGGCGATTTCAGGAAAATTTCTTCAAATGTCATGAAAAAAGATGAAAATGTCTTACTATTACTTATAAGACTAGATATCTTTTAACTATAAGTATGAAATATTTATTTGGTCCAGTAATTAATAATTTCTTTCATTTATGTATATGAAAAAGCCCTTTACACTAAGCAAACTAAGCGTTTTCTTTATAAAATTCCAAGTTACAACTATCGACCAAAGGCGTCACTATTAAAGCCATTTTATAATGTCAAAACTGTCAAATTATAATGTAATAAATTTGTTTTTTATTAATATTTTTAATCACTGAAAATACCTGCTCTGAGTAATTTCATTTATTTGACCGTGGAAAATGATGTCATAGTGATTAACTAACTATTTTATAGAATCCCAAGGTACTGTTATAATCCGTAGGCAATATTATTGATATTTTTTACTCGAACCGGCCTAATTATCGTGTAATGTATCTGTTTTCTTTAAATTATAAAATCATTTTTATCAATGAAAATACCTCCTCAGAGTGATTAACTTGTCCTTGTTAAATCACATCAACAATTGATTAACTATTATAGTCAGAATACATTGTAGAATTGAAGAGTTATTATTATAGACAGATTTATTAGCAGATCAAATGTCCATCGATCCTACCTAGTAGATGACGAAAATGAGGTCCGTTCAAAACTGCATATATATATATATATATATATATATATATATATATATATATATATATATATATATTTGTCTGTTACCGCTCTAGCGGCCGCAATGTTTGTTTGATCGTTACCAAACTCGATATTTAGTCGTTTTATGTAAAAAGAAAGATCAAGTTCGTTAACGGCTGAAATCGGACCAGTGGAAGGGAGGGTTTAAAGGGGAAGATTTTCGAAAATTCGAAATATCTCCGTTACTATACGTCGGATCGAAAACTTGTATATAACCAGTCTTATTGCAAATTAAATTTACTATAAATATTGTTATATACGTTTATTCTCTATCTTGAATATTAACCGAGATATTTGCATTTTTCAGTTTACAGCCATCAGCAAACCGCCACTTCTACTCATGTTACATAAACAATACTCTGCTACATAATAAATCACATTATTCGAAGTTTAAATACTAAAAATTATATTCAAGAGACCTTTATTATACGAGATACATGCAAATTTGTCCTGGTGACCCCCCCCCCCCCCCGTCTTAAGGTTTTGGACTACTAAAATTTGATTGAGTGAGATAACAATTATTCTGACTCATTATTAATTGCAATACTAGGTATAGTAAATAGTTCTCAATAAAATTAATATGTTATATTCTGATATATTTCATAAATTGTTATTCTTTCCGGTGTGAAACGGACAGACCCTTTTGTTTACATTTCTAACCTAACGCTTCCTGTCGGCAGGTTATTGAAATTGGATGAAACATTTCTTATTTCCGTTTGTATTTATTCACGGTGGTGTTGTGTTACCAGTATGTATATTTATCTATTACTGAACTTCACGAAGGAAATCTGCTTAGTTTACGCAGCCCCTGCGTGACGGGCTTTTTATAAAATTCCAAGTAGCTATTACCGACAAAATTATGCCTTATTACTAAAGTCGTTAGTGTAATTTAAAACGATCTAATTATCATGTAACGTATCAGCTTCGCTATTCCCAATAAACTGACATACAAAATTGATTAACTTCCCCTTGTACACAGTGCTATAGAAACCCATGTTAATATTATAGTCCGTAGGTAATATTATAGATATTTTTTTGTAAGTCGAAACGGTCTATTTGTCATGTTATTGTGTAATGTTTCTATTTTCTATTAATACTTTTATCAATGAAAATACCTGCTCTAAATGGTTTACTTGTCTCTGTACAATGACATTAACTATTCTTTATTTAACTGTTATTAACAATTTCATAGATTCCAAATTTTTTATGTAGACAGGTGTATTATATAATTAAAATTTACCGCCTAAAACAATGTTATACCTTAGTATTTTTTTAAACTAAAAATGAACAAATTGTCGTGTAATGTATCGGTTTGCTCGATGTGACAAAATAAAAATAACAATACATGCGGGATATAATATTTTTTCTTTAATTTTCTACTGTAAGGGCCTTCCGTCTGTGTATGTATTTAATTTATATATTAATTTTGAGCGCTGTTTATTTCGGCAAGACTTTATTCGATATATAAAATTTTTGTTTATCTTTTAAATAATCATCAGATACCAATACTGACAATAGTTAGATACCATAAAACTGACAATAGTTACTAATATATAATCTTATATTGACAGCCGTGGTGATTAAACAATGTATTTCGAAATCAAGAGGCGATTTGAAGTAATATTTTTATGAAACTGTCAAAATTCATTTATATAAAAAAAATAATAATTCTAAAACTTAATGAGTTAAGGGAGAATTTCAAAGTCCTTATCCGGAGAGGCAGTGGCTTCCTATTGCAAAAATGCGTTCCTCTATGGTCTGTCTGTCTAATCGATAAGTTGGCTACCTTCAGTCAGTTGGCGGAACGGCATATCAACCAACGGCTTCGGTCTCATTCGAATTTAAGATAGTTTCTTTTGTTTCGTTTATATTCACTTCATTCAACAAGTAAGGTAACAATCTCAAATAACAAAAGCTTTAATGATTTGCATGGAACATTGTGTGGCAGTTAACGTTAAAAAAAATGTGTCTTAAATGTAGTTTGTTTATACTCCATTCATCAAGGTATATTCAAATTATTTCCTAATTTGTATTGTTCTGTATACCTAGCAGGTCCAAATACGTTCCAACGGCTGAACTATAAGTATCTATTTGCATGACATAGGTGAATGTTTAATTGTCTACTAGTTTATAAGTTATGAATTTATAACATTCGTATCCAATGAATATTCGCTTTTACTGATATAAAACATTATGATATATATAAAACATCATTCCATTATTATATATTATAGTGCCAATTACATTACACCCATGAATATATTCTCCAAATACTACATTATGTAATATATGTGAGTGATCTCCGCCATTTTGGATCAATGATGGATCAATATCCTGTCAATACTAATAACTTTGGCAAATATCAACAATCATTTACTGCCCCCAATCAAATTAAGGATAAAATATTGTTTAACATACTATTGAAGACATATTACATAGCAAATTTAAAAGTTCCTATACAAAATTTATACCTTACAACAATAGGCCAATTTTATCAATAAAACAATTCTTACTGTCATAAAAACAATAATATTTTTAATACTTTAAAGTATGCAGTGATTCCTTTATTTTTCCCTATATACAAACAGGCAAATGTTTCTAATAGAACAAAAAAATAGACCAAAAAATTCAATATTAATAATTACTTTAGTGATCCCTTCTTGAAGTATATATTTGTACATATAAAATAATAAACCCTATTATTGACAGTTGCACAAAATAATTAAACCAGTGGCCTACCTAATATCAAACAGAGCAATACATCTCAAATAAAATTACCAACTTCTCTTTACCAACAAATGAATTTATTTCCTAAATTAAATAGTACACTGTCAAGGCCTTGAGTTATACAGAATTAACAAAATAAGACATGCCACATAAAATAACTAACTCATCTAGTGTAATAAACATACTTGACTTTTCAACAATTTGTCATTACACCTATATATATAGGGTAGTTACACTGAGTTAATACAACAGTACATATCAAATAAAATAAACAACTTATTTAGTGTAATAAACTATGGTAATATGAACAATTCGTAACAAAAACAATGTGAAATCATTCCTCCTTTATGTATATATATATATATATATATATATATATATATATATATATATATATATATTATAATTAAATTGTGTAGAGTTTCACAGAATTAACAAAACAATATATGTCAAATAAAATAACTAACTCTTCTAGTATAATAAACATACATAAATTTTGAAATATTTGTAAATATTACAATTTCAAGTCACCTGTGTATGTGTGTGTATATATATATAGATATATATATATATATATACACACACATATATACATATACACACTCAAATAAACTGCTCAAAAATGAATAGGGATATTGGCTGTTTTGTGGTATGTATGGGGCCTGGCATATATTTTTTTTTTTATTATTATAAATATCATTAATATTTATTAGAAATTATTGTCTTTTTCCCCCATAAAAAAGAAATTTAATCAAGAGCGATTTAATTAAAATTAATAGGATAAGAAAAAATAACCAATATCCCTATTCATTTTTGAGCACTATATATAGCGTAGAGTTACACCGAATTAATAAAACAATAAATATCAAATGAAATAAAAAACACTATGAGCAATTCTTAACAAAAATGTATGTCTATTATAAATAAATTATTTAGAATTACACAGAATTAATAGAAAAATATATGTCAAATGAAATAACTCTTCCAGTGTAATAAACTTACTTCAATTTTGAACAATTTGTAAACATTACAATGTCAAGTCATTCCTCCCATATCTCTCTCTCTATATATATCAGAGGTTTTGCAGCAGATAACATAATTATTCTTTAAAAAAAATCCGAATTGTTTATAGAATTTCAAGTATTAATAAATATAATTACTTGCCAGCATTACTGACCTATGGGCAAAAGAGCACAAACTCCAATTTAATACTAACAAATGTAATTACATCATTTTTTCAGAATAAAAAGCTGTATATTCCTCTTCTTTCCAAACGCATTCAAAGCCAACAAATAAATAGGGTCTACATTAAAATATCAGGGATGATTTTTGATGAAAAATTAAAATATTGTAGTATAAAGTAAACATATTGACTAACTACAAAACAAGCCCTAAATTAGACTTATATATAACCTATTTTAGTTGACATCTTTCAGTAAACCCCCACTCATGTCAGAATTGTAATGTCCTGTTATATTATGAACCACTTTATTTTAATGTTGTTTAATACCATATATTGTTTTCAAGAGACCTTCATTATGCGATACATACAAATTCCTTGCGTCTTGGTGTCATCAATATAGATTTTAAATTCTTGTTTCGAAAGTGTTTATTTATATATAACATACTCGACATTTATTCGTTTCATCCAAAACTAGAGATCATATTTGTTATTGGCAGAAATTGGATATGGAATAGCGGGGGTATAGAGGGAAATTCGAATATTCAAAATATTTCAGCTATTATGAGTGGGATCGTAAAATTTTATAGGACCAATCTGTTTTACTATTGATGGTCTACAATTTTTCTATTCATTTATTCGTGCTTTCTTGTTACCCCCACCCGCCTTCTATTCATTTTTTGTTTGCATAGAAATAGGAAATATGTATTTAGAGGAGATCGCAAGTGTGTTATACCAGCACGTGGGAAATCTGCTTAGTTCACTCAGATCCTGCGTGACGGACTTTATATTGTTTTATGGATGTTTCCCCCCCTCACATCGATTCATTAAACCCCTCATAGTGAGCTTATATGGCATTTAATGTTTAAGTAGGTTTGTAACTGCGGGAGAAATATAGAGCATATGGTGCATATTGGCGTGTTATATCCCAGCAGGTGGAAATCTGCTTAGTGAGCAACTCGGTGATGGACTTGCCTAGCGGAGACGAAGAAGGGAATCTAGAGACGATATGTTGTGATGGTGTATGGTTCAGGACAGGCATATGCGAGCCATTATCCAGTTCCAGGAGCTATTTCTAGTTAGTGGGAGGGGGGCAATGCTCGCCCAACCGTGGGATACCTGCTTTTTTTTTACCCATCTAGCTAATATGTCTCTCAATCCCTCCACCATGGAAGATAATTAAACTCATCATTCCACGTCCAATTCATAATCCAACTTCAAATATTTAAAAAAGTCCGTCACGCAGGGGCTGCGTAAACTAAGCAGATTTCCCTCGTCAAGTTTAGTAATAGATAAATCTGCATACTGGTAACACAACAGCACCGTGAATGAATACTAACGGAAATAAGAAATGTTTCATCCAATTTCAATAACCTGCCGACAGGAAGCGTTAGGTTAGAAATGTAAACAAAAGGGTCTGTCCGTTTCACACCGGAAAGAATAACAATTTATGAAATATATCAGAATATAACATATTAATTTTATTGAGAACTATTTACTATACCTAGTACTGCAATTAATAATGAGTCAGAATAATTGTTACAAACAATCAAATTTTAGTAGTCCAAAACCTTAAGACGGGGAGGGGGGTCGCCGGGCCATATTTGCATGTATCTCGAATAATAAAGGTCTCTTGAATACAATTTTTGGTATTTAAACTTCGAATAATGTGATTTATTATGTAGCAGAGTATTGTTTATGTAACATGAGTAGAAGTGGCGTTTTGCTGATGGCTGTAAACTGAAAAATGCAAATATCTCGGTTAATATTCAAGATAGAGAATAAATGTATATAACAATATTTATAGTAAATTTAATTTGCAATAATAGTGAGTCTATACAATTTTTTCAGACGTATAGTAACGGAGATATTTCTAATTTTCAAAAATCCCCCTCTCTAAACCCCCCCTCCCACTGGTCCGATTTCAGCCGTTAACGAACTCTTCCTTTTTACCTAAAACGATTAAATACCGAGTTTGGTGACGATTAAACAAAAATTGCGAGCGCTAGAGTGTTAACAGACAAATATATATATATATATATATATATATATATATGTCTATATATAGAGATAGATAGATATATAATTTTGAACGGACCTCATTTTCGTCATCTCCTGGGTAGGATCGATGGACATGTGAAGAAAGTTTTCGAAAATCGCGTCATGAGTACGACCTCAATAGCTGATTTCCCTTAAGGGAAATCTGCTAAAATATCCATCACGCCTTACGCAGCCGTAGGCGTGCTAAGCAACTAAGCGAATTTCCCACCAGTTGGTATGAAACACTAATGAACAAGAAAGTAAGACGCTAAATAATTGAGAAAATGTACAAAGCAGCAATTGTTCACCATGAATACCTTAGCTTGTTCAATAACATTTTTGGTCCAACTCATAACAACGGAGATATTTTGAATTTTCAAATTTCCTCTTATTCTGGGTTCGATTTCAACCATTAACTAATAAGATCTTTAATGTTGACTGAAACAGTTAAATATCGAGTATGGTATAAAACAAATAACCATTGTGTAGGTAAGAACGTAAACTCTTAATGGCGGCATCATTAACAATGTATTTTCATATACCTTTACAAAAGTTCAATGAAAACAATTAATGATATTTCGGTTTAGCATAAAGTGGCCATTACAGCATTCTGTTAATATGGCCCGAGTACGAGTTTACTGAAGGCCAAAAATTAAAAAATCCAAATATGTCGGAATATATTCAAGCCCGTCACGCAGGGGCTGCGTAAACTAAGCAGATTTCCCATGTGAAGTTTTACAATAGAGAAATCTCCATACTGGTAATACAAGCCCGCCATGAATAAATACAAACGGTAATAAGAAAACCTTCAGTTAATTTTAATAAATTCCCAACTGAAACGGAATTGTAAGAATAATTTATATTTTAATAACTCAAATTTTAGTAGTACAAGAACTAAAGGAGGGGGGGGGGTGGCTAATGAACAGACCGTATTTGCATAAATCACACAAAGTAATGACTGTAACGTAAGGTTATAAACGACCTGTAAGATTAGAAGAAGCTTCCACCTGAGCCGAGTACTGACGAAAATGGCCGATCTAATCCGAACTATACCCGACCGCAGACTTCATAAAAATGCAAATATCTCGGTTAATATTCAAGATAGAGAATAAATGTATATAACAATATTTATAGTAAATCTAATTGTCAATAAGATTGGTTCTATACAATTTTTCGATCCGATGCATAATAACGGAGATATTTCGAATTTTTGAAAATCCCCTTCTAAACCCCCCCCCACTGGTCCGATTTCAGCCGTTAACGAACTTGATCTTCCTTTTTACATGAAACTATTAAATACCGAGTTTGGTGACGATTAAACAAAAATTGCGACCGCTAGAGTGTTAACAGACAAATATAGATATATAGTTTTGAACGGACCTCATTTTCGTCATCTCCTGGATAGGATCGATGGACATTTGAAGAAATTTTTCGAAACTCGCGTCATGAGTACGACCTCAATAGCTGATTTCCCTTAAGGGAAATCTGCTAAAAATACGTATATAAAAATAGTTATAGGTAATTAAATTTACAATTAGCTTGATTGTATACAAATTTTCGATCCCACTTATAATAATAATAATAATAGGGAAATTACAAATTTTCTAAATTACCCGCTCTAAGCCCCACCCCTCCCTCCATTCCGATTTCAGTAGATAACAATTTTGATCTTTAGTTTTACATGAAAGGCTTATATAAGGAGTTTAAACGATATGAGAAAAATTACGACCTCTAGAGCGGTAACCGACAAGTACACACACACACACACACACACACACACACACACACACACACACACACACACATATATATATATATATATATATATATATATATATATATATGCCTGTGATTGTGTAATTTTGAACGATCCTCATTTCTGTCATCTAATAGGTAAGATCGATGAACATTTGAGCAAATGTTTCGAAAACCGCGCCATAAGAACGACCTCAGTAGCAGATTTTCCTTAAGGAGGCCAAAACAAGACAGAGCGAGGTTGTACACATGACGCTCTTCTCGATAAATGTCCACCAATCCTACCTAAGAGATGACGAAAATGAGGTCCGTTCAAAATAATCGTAATATAAGCGTTTCATTCAGAATTAAAGATCAAGTTCGTTAACGGCTAAAATCTGACCTGTGGAGGGGGAGGGGTTTAAAGGTGGAGAATTTCGAAAATTAGAAATATTTCAGTTATTATACGTTGGATTGAAAAATTGATGAAAACCACCT
>CM032233.1:126090000-126227500 GCA_019009955.1 Riptortus pedestris
TTAATTAAAAAGATCAATATACTTATATATTAAGCATTTAACAAAATTATAAGACTAAATCTAAGTGTCCGGTTTTTTTTGCGGTTGAGTGTATATATATACATAGTTTTGATCGGACCTCATTTTACGTTGATTTGAAGAAATTTTTCAAAAATCTCACATAAGTCTACCTCAATAGCTCATTTGACTTAAGGGGAATCTGCTAAAATGACTATCGTTGACTGAGATTGTATCTCCCTGGTCCCAGTAACAATATTGCTCAGAAGAAGGATAGCAAAAGGTGTCCAAAACTGTAAGCAACACAAATATAATTATCTTTTGGATGCTTGAGTACTTCCAGTAGCTGACACCCTACCCTGATACCCTATGCATTATTTAAGAACCAGACGCTAACTAAATTCCTATTGTAATTTCTATTGATTCATTTTTAGATGCCTAGAAGGAGCTTGAGGCTAGCAGTAAGAGCTTTGGCTAAAAAGGTAACTATTTAACATTACATTACGTACAACACAATACAATAGTTATTAAGTACATAAAATAACTGCAGCTGTCCTTGGGACATTTTCAGTGGACTCAGTTATGTTAAAATCTGGTGGGTAGAGGGGGAGAAAAAATGTATAGTAGACAACCGTAGAACATTAAATGTTTAACCAGATTGATATAGTAATATAACATATTATGATCCGACTCTGATAAAAAAATAAAGATTATATTAGGAAATGGCGGAAATCAGCCTTACGAGTGAGAATAACTGTGTCTTCGAAATATCTCCGTTACTTGGAGTCTGATCGACGAATTTTATATAATCAATCTACTTGAAATATTAATTTTCTACAAATAATGTTCTATAAATAATGCTTTTGTAACTGGAATATTAACGGAGTTATGTGTATTTGTTTGGATTTAGCTTTTTGTTAATCTCCACTTCTACACATCGATTTTTTCCCACTCACATTGAATACCTCAGTCATCAAACATTTCAATTCCAACGCTAACATTTTAATTCTTGTTTAAATAGACCTTTACTATGGGAGAAGTAGAGAATAGTGAGATGACATCATCAACTTATTTTCCAGTTTACATAGAACTTGTATGGCGGAGCTTTTTATTCCTATTTATAATGCTGCCTTAAATAAAAATCCAAATGGTAGGAATGGCTGAGAAAAACGCAATTGAAAATTAAATTAGAGACATGTTATATGGAACTAGAGTGGTAGAAAATTAAATCATTGACTAGAATGATTATATAGCATTCTTCGATCAGACTCAAAATAACAGAGATATTTCACTTTTGTTGTTATTTTACCTCATTTATCTCATACACCCCCCTGCACCTTATCTGATGATAGCAAAACAAGTTATTTCAGATTAGAATAAGACTCTACATGATACAATTTCAACATTCACAGGCCACTCATTTTTGAGTTATGCGTGATACTACCGTCACGCCGAACCAACTCAAAACTGGTTCAAGCAGGGTCAAAACGAGTAATTCCGTTAAAAGCCGAAAATAGCACAAGTAAGAGTGAGGGGATAAAACCACTAGCTTAAAAAGAAGAATAATATAAATAATTCAATGTATATGCAAAAGAAGATTTGTATAAATTGGCACAAACAACGAGATGTTATTATAAGTTCAGTCCTTGACAAACTTATTTTTTTATGAAACCATATATATTACTGAATTCATAATTTGTAGGCTCTGAGATCATTATGAGTATTGCTTTAAAGTAAATAGCTCATTTTCAGGGGTTCTAAATTCACTACATAGATACTGCAGTCCTTACGGGTATTGCGGTAAAGTATCTTCCTCCTTATCAGGGGTATTAAACCCACTCCATAGATACTGCAATCATTGTGTGTATTGTGGTAAAGTATTTACCCACTTTTCAGGGGCCTTTAAACCCTCTCCTTAGATACTGCAGTCATTATGATTATTGTGAAGTATCTACTTCCTTGTCTGGGGTCTTTCCTTACAAACTGAGTTTTTATCCTTCCTGACAAACTAAGTATTCTGATAATGTGTATAGCTATTGTAATTAATAACTAAAGATCATTATATAGAAAAATCATTCTTCAACTTAATTACTGAATGTGATGCAATTCTTTCATATTTGTTTTTTTATTTGTGCTTGATAGTGGATTCCTTCCTAGGTTTTATTCACATAATATCTATCACTTGATGTTTTGTAAATGTATAATTTTCACAATACCCCAAACAAACATTTAATAGATCATACGATAATTAGGATTCTGAACATTCCTTGAGCTTTTCTTTTAATTTTGTTGTATAATTTCTTGAATTATTGGAATATTTACATTATCTTTAATTATGGGAATAATTTAAAAGGAAATTGGCTTTACTATAATGCTCATATACAATAACTTAATGGGACATTTAGGTTAAAATTTCATACATGAAGGGACATATAAGTAATCACAGTTTACAACTCTTATCCATATTTTTACCTCGTTTGTCTAAAAATGTCAATGGTAGGACATTCTCGTAATCCAAAAGTAACTTGAGTTATTCGTATATTCACATAATAAGTAAACAGTTTTATTTGAATTATTTTATTTTATGTTATTGTTTATAATGTCTTATTTATAACTAATTTTTTTTTACTTAAAGTATTATTTTTCCAGAATGAAAAAGGAGTGAAAAGAAGCAGAACGCCCAAACCTATAGTGGTAAGTTGGTTAAGTTTACAAATATCTATATGAATAAATCTCTAAGGTTTTTAACTCTAACATTTTTTTTGCATTTCACTTTAACAATTCTATCAAAATCGAAATTCTTATCTGCCCGTTCACTCGTTAGTTTCTATCATGTAAAAGTGGCTCAGAATATTTCTTTTTACTTTTATATGATCCAGTCCAATACCCCGAAATATGAAGCATCGACTAAATGAGTATTTGTTTCTCAGTTGGAAGGTGAGAATTCTTTAAAAACTAAACCATACAATTTTCATTATCCTCATAAACATTGTTTTAAAGGGGAAAATGTAACTTTTGTTTAGTATTTACTTTTTAGAGTTAAATAGTTTTACTGATTTATAAATTTCAAACTATAGACTTCCAACTTCCAGTAACCAAATATAACATCATTCATATTACATGAGAATGTTTCTATTAAATTAAGAAAATATGTACATAGGATTTTCATTAATATTTAAAAGTCTTCTCCAACCATTTCAGGAGAAAGATAAAACCCAAAATGTCATTTGTGTGTGAGAAACCATCCATAGTAGGAATTGTAAGATTGGTAAAAAAACAAAATCATCAATCAAGAAATTTTAAATTTGTAGATCTTTTTATAATGAACAATTTAGAATCTACACATGACTTTCGAATGAATGCATAGAAGTGCCGAAATTGGTGACTTTTTGACTTTCATAAATAATGAGTATTCCTTTCAAAATTTATGATTTTATTTTAAACACATGAAGAATTGAACTATAATTTTTTTTGTCATCAAGAAACATCAAAAAGAAAAGCTATTGGGCTTAGCGGTTACCATCCTATCTATAATAATAATAAATTATCATCATGAACTACATTAAGTAAAATTCACTAAAAAGTTTATAAATTACAGTTTAATGTCTGCATCACTATTTTTTTTCTTTGCGAATTCTTGTATTATATTTTAATAGTTTATCTTGGTTAAAAATAAAAATCTATCAGTAATGTTATCTATACAAAAACCTCCATAAACACCATTGATCCCACCTAGTAGACAATTAAAATGAGTTCCGTTGAAATGTATGATTGTGTGTGTGTGTGTGTGTGTGTGTGTGTGTGTGTGTGTGCGTGTGCGTGCATGCGTGTGTGTGTGTGTGTGTGTTAATAGTTGAATTCTCAATTTTTGATAATGCTAGTTTACAAAAGTTGAAGTATATACTACACATTTATATTTTTTTTTCTAGAGTTGGGACTCAAATTCTGTAAACTTGGACTGTGTCGTTTTAATGCATAGACTGGTAAGAAATTTCACTTTTTTTCTAAGATAGATATTTTGAACCAAATCTTAATGTTGTATTTCACATCTGAGGCTTTAATGAAAAACAAAAACATGGAGTAATCATGAATAATAGATGAAATGAAATAGACTTGTTTGAATATTAATTTTTCTGTCCTGCTTCCTATTTTGCATATTTCTCTTCAGGGGTATTGCCTATTGAACTTGTCCTCATGAGGCAACTTTAGCAGGTTCTGGTTAAAGGAAATCAGGTATTAAAGTTATATTCATCACATTTTTTTTGAATGTTTATGACCCGGGTTTAGATAAAAAAAGATTACATTACTAATCTTTTTGCAAAGTAATTTCCTTTAAATTTTGTTCTATACAGTTTTCTCTAACTCAAATATTAACCAAGTTATGTGCATTGTTGTGTTTTCAGCATATGGTAAATGCAATGTGTGAAATGCTGTTTTTACTTTAAGCTATTACATCTCATGTGTAGTTTCAGTTTCAAGTCTTGTTTGCATAGGGGCAACTAAGGGAGATATGGAGAATAGAATAATTCATTCAAATCATGAGAAATCTGCTTAGTAGCACTGCCTTTGCTGACAAATTTTTAAAATTTGCTCACATAAATATATCATTGCCAAGTCAAAATTTAAACCTTATATGTAAAACTAAATATCAAGTTGGTTAATGACTGAAATCAGAGTAAAAAGAATGGAGAATTAAAGGAGGAGTTAATTATTAAACCATTATAAAATCTGATGTGGGCATAATATGACTTCATTGTACTCCTTAAAATTAAGTTTAAAAAATGTTTGGTTGCAAATCATTTAAAATTATTTCATTTAAAAATGATTCAAAATATCTCTTTAGCAAAGTGACAGATGGGAAATGTCAAAGAAGGCTCTATATAAATTTGTTTTCTAATTTTTAGGAGTTTTTTCTTATTATTTCCTTACTGTCTATACGTCTCTCCCCTTCTCCCTCTAACTAGAGGTTACAAAAATTTTAAATATGAAATTTCAACATTCTTAGTCTAATGCCTTTGAGGTATAAGAGACATCCAGATGCCACATGAAAATAGTCAAAATACTTTACTTCATACAAGAAAGTAATAAACAAACTACAAGAAAGGACACCTAACTAAAATTGGTATTCACATATTTTACTGTAGCTGAAATATTTACAAGCTTGCTTATGAACTATTTTTTAATTTTTAACTCTCTCTTACTCAGTCATTTTCATATTAACCTATTATGTCTGAAAAAAAAAAAAAAAAACCATACCATGCTTTACTTTCATGTTTTTTTTACAAATTAGAATCTAAGTGACATATCTATGGAGCAATGACCAAATAATTTGCAAAAGCCACAGTATGATAAACAAGTTTTATAAATATTAAGAAAATTATGGCATTTACTTTATAATAAATACACTGAGTTGTTTTTGAATGAACTAGATAATGGACATATACTTCACATTGGAGTACAATTTTTGACTCAGTTATAATCATGACTGTTATGGTGTAGGTCCAAATACATATCGTTATCTTTAAAAACATAAGTTTGATTCCCTGGCGAAATCTATTTATTTGATAAATGAAGAATGCATTACTTCATAAAATATTTAAAGAACATAGTAGAATATTTAATAATAGTTATGGTTTCATTTAATGAAAGTATGCTAATATTCAGTCAATTATACTTCATTTCCTAAACAATTCCTTCAAAGCACACTTGAATAATACATTGTATATTAATGTTAACAAAATTGACATTGATTCTTTTTCTGTTCTAGACTCAAGAAGAAATAAACATGTGGAATGCAGCAAAACCATTTATGAATTCACTCGAAACACCACCCCATACTCCTCCAGGGTCACCATATAACATCTCTCATGATGTTACAAATGGACCGACCGGGAATGATGTTTCTTGTGAAATACGTGGAATTAGATGCGAGTCACCATCAACATACGTTTGTGATTGTTCCTGGTTAGAAAATCATATTTTTACTCTTCTTTCTCATATGAAAACATTTGTTCTTACTATACCAAAATAATAAGCGGCTACTGTGTTAGGGTGTAGGTTCTAATGTTCTTGGTGAACCTTGAGTTCCGTCTTCAATTACCATTGTAGTCACATTGAGACTAACATTTTATTTAGTGAGTTTGTGAATAAATAAATTCTCAATGTGACTAGAATCTCTGGTAACCTGTAAATTCCATCTTGGTTAACCGTAGAAGCAAATCAAGGATGTTAAATATATAGTATATTTAACACATGATCATGCATTGTATGTATATTTGTTGCATTTTCATGTATACAAATATTTAGTAGTTATGTTTGGTTTAATTAAGAATCAATCACTTGTTTATAAAAATTATCATAATGGACGCTCCTTCATTTTCATGTTTATTGAGAAATATTCAAGTCATAGAGTAATTTTTGTAACAATCTCAGATTACGCTCAGAAACAGAAAAAAACTTTTGGCGGATATCTTGGTATCCAACACTTGTTTTAAGACAATTCAGACATGATGTTAAAAATATGCAAACCATTTGTCTCTTTCACCCACTGTTTTTGAGATATTGGACATTAACCATTTATTTATGTTTAACATTGTATCAAGGGAAACAACTCTCGGACAAGTTACAGTTGAGGACATATTGCTGAATAGAGTACTAATTAACATAAGCTATAAAGCATCATCTAGTTTAAGATATAATACACATATAAAATACTTAGGTATAACAGAAAGTTCCTTAATTTAAAGTTAGTTTGGTTTGAATTTCTTCGTTGTAGACTTGCTTTTGTGCTGAGTATTTGGCATGTCGCACTGAAGCATCCAACAGAAGTCAGCCAACATTGTTCCACCCCATCGACCCTGATAGCATGACTCCATCACCAAAATGTTCTCGGGAATGAAATCAAAATGTGAGTCGAGGAGATGAAACTTGAGACATGTTGCAACCCATCAAGCTGTACGCACTAATGCACTTCTGCACAATTTTTACATAGTCAGGAGATTTATAATTTCCAAGGAAATCGGCTACAACAGACTTGAATGCCAACCATGCATATTTTTCAGTATTGCAGAGTAAGCCTTTGAAGTGACTGTCTGCTATGATCTTCCTTATTTGTGAACCTATTAACACACCTTCTTTCACTTTCACATAACTCTGGAAACTTGTTGGATAGATACCAAAAAGCATCTGAATTGCTGTCTAGTTCTTTATGAGCCCAACTTTATTTGAAGTGGAGGCATAATAACTTTTTTCTGTAATCGTTGAATAATGGTAACATTACTAAACTGAAATGAGTGAAGAAAGTGAAACATTTTGCAATAGAGTGAAGAAAGTAATCACTTTCTTCACTTGTGAAGAACTTCTTGCCTTCTTAATTAGTAATAAGTACGTATAAATTAAAAAATAATTCGAAGTTGGAAATTAAATGCTTTTAAATGTTTCTTAACATTGTAAGAATTTATTTTTACAAAATAAATTGAAATGTGAATGAATTATTGGTGGAAATAATCAATATATTTTAAAATTTAAATATAATAATAATTACCTTCCTTGTTTATAACCTGCACTTGTTTATTACTGCACTACTTCACAATCATCACTAGTTGTTTTATAACTATGCTTATAACCTTTCACAACCATGCTTCCTAATTTTGTTCATATTCTGGTTAGATCTGATCATTTATTACATGATTACAGAAAAAAATTAATATTACACTAGTGACGAAAGTAGAATTTACAACTCTCGTGAAATTACCACACTCGCTTCGCTCGTGTGGGTAAACGTTTCACTCGAGTTGTAAAATGATCTACTTTTGTCACTTGTATAATAAATAACTATTTCACACTCAACCAACAGCACACAAAGGACGTTTTTACCACCTGGATGCATTTTATCTCTGATGGGCCAATGCTTCTTTATATAGTGTTGCTTCCTTATCTCTGCTGTCCCACTCACAGATAAAGCAGCAGTTCTTGGTGTACCCTGTCTGCATTCCCATGAGAATAGTGATTACTTTTCAATCACCACAGATAATCCAATTGCAATTACGATAGCAAATTTTTTCAAGAAGTACCGACATGGTTTCGTACATCTCATTTAGATGGGCAGAATATCCAACCGGAACTGATGCATACATGTTCCCATTGTGTAATAATACTGTCTTCAAACTTGCCTTGGAGGAATCATGCCATGCTTCAGTGATATGTTCTACCCCGAGGCTTGACATAAGACCTTGGATGTCCATGCAGTAGCACATATATTGTCACTCATTACAAAGCACTGCATGAGTTATTTGTGTCTGTGTCAAAATGAAGTGAAGTTCTTGTACGTGGTGATAGCAAATTAAATCTCTCAGACATGAACCTAGCAGTTCATCTTGGCCTTTTGTTAGTGCCAGGTCCTGTACGAAGTCACAAAGATCATCATTATTAATGAAACGATTATCTTCACTAGGATGTTAGTCAGAGTCAGAGTTGTTGCTACAAGATGGAGAACTTTCTTCTTGTGTTCCTTCATTGACTCTGTATTCTGTAGGGGTGTTGGGATTGGACAAGTGAGAACACATAAAATGTATATTCCCCATAATGACAGACTCCTCTTCATCTGTTTTGCTTAGATGATCTCATATACTTGGACTTGCACTTATTTATACTGTGTCCTTAATTATAATAATTCTTCTTCCATTCCACCACATTTCATGATGGTCCTACCAGTGATTAATATGTTTTCGACATACATCATATATGTTGAGAGGCTAATGTGTATGGTAACACCTGGGTTAGTTTTTATTCTTCGGATCAGCACTTCCAAATTGTGGTTAAACAAATAATCATTGGCTTGGTTTTGTCTTTATAGAAAGGCCTATCCATTGTCCCCTCATGAATCTCGCAGGCCTCCTTGCCATTCCCAGGGACTGCGATTCGGCTGTGGTAATTTCAACCCATCTACTAAAAATATTATCTAACATTCTTTTCAAACATTGATACTTTCCCAGTGTCCTTTCATCCATCATTATCAATCCCGAACAAATGGTTACAAACTGTATCTTAAAAGCTGTGGTAAGGTCCTTTGCACCTAACATTTTCACATTTTAGTTTACAGACTTTTTCAAGAAATACTCATCTCTTCTTCCCAATGTTCTAAAATTTTACATTAGTCCAAATATCCCATATCCCCCTGCTTAACTGCATTTAAGATTGATATGCCTGCATGTTTCAGCAGTTCTATAGGGAAATCAATATGGCTAGGATACTTACTATTTCCTAGAGATGTGTATTTTTTTGTTAATATTCTCTCAATCAGGTGGTACAGCTTCCTGAACTACCATCATTATTTAGCTGGTTAATCATTTTATACACTACCTGCCAGGACTCTGCATTTAATATTCATTAGAAATACAGGGGATCTTCATTTAATTACTCTCAGTGTGAAGATTCCCTTATTGATCATGACAGAATTCAATCCACTGACAGAAAACCTGTCAGTAGCATTTAACTCTCTCATGTGAAAATGCTCCTGTATTTCCTCAAGTTCTTCATTAGTTTTTAGTTTTTTTTTACAGGGCAGTCTCCTCTTGTGTTTTTCATCTCTTCTTTAAACAGGTCTTCCTTTCTCCATTATTGACACAGCGTAACGTTTCCATGCACTAGCATCTCTATTACAAAGGGATACGTTTTTGTCTCGTGCATTATATTCCCCAATGTCAGCAGATGCCAGTACTTAGCTAGTACCAGTAAATGGTTAGAACTAATTTCAGCCCCCCCCCCATAGCCTTGTACATTTGTAACATGTGGACCGTGTACCTGACTCCAATTAGTAGCTCCTGGTTGCAATATGCTTTTCATGTTCCATGGGCCAGTATTCAATCCCAAACCTTTATTCCCAAGCAAAATCTTTTTGGCTGGAATTCAATGCCAACATATTCCTGACTCAGTCAGAGTGTTCTCTGAGAAAGAGAAAGAGTGTGAGAAAGATAAACCAGTTGTTTGTTTGTTTGTTGTTTATATCTGCTTTCCAAAAAAGTAAGTATTTGGGTCTATCAGTTCCCGAGAACCTCTCCCAAATTAAACGTGGATGCAGGGTGATCACACAGGAGCATAGACACAATGAATGCAAAAAATAACTTCTTTAAACAGTTGGAAACACTTATGCTTTAAATACGAGTATTGTTCAATTTAAAATTGAAGCGGCAATAAACTATACCAGCCCCATCTGTTGTCAACTAGACTAACCAAGGATGTCCCCCTGGAGAGTGCTGACCTCTACAGCCTACTTTGTAAATACTATCTGAGAGGGATCCTTGGGTTCAAAGTACAGGAGATAAGGACTAGCTGGGAGACAGTCGAGTGACTATGATGAGAGAGAGTAGAGCTCCCGGGTACTGCAGCAGATTGAGCCTTTTCTCACGCCTGCCTGTTAGAACTTCCAACATGAGGGAGTAAAGGAAGGAACATCCAGGGGGAGAGCAGGATGGAGGAAGGAAGAGGGAGACCACCGTAGCAGCACCAGACAGAATCACCTAGCATCAGTATCCCTTAAAGTAATGCAAACTAACTCACTAACAAATATATGCCCTGCATTAGCCCATCCCACAATATCCTGTAATTATTCAGCATAGAAATACATAGTTTGATCCAGATATCTTATGATTATTCAATACACTATTATGGTAATAATCGGTTTACAAATCATGGTCCTCCAGTATCAAATCGCAAATACAAACTTACATGAACCAGCACCTCTCTTAAATATTTACAAGTTGTTAGCGGGTAAGGCCGAAGGGCTGGTAAGTAAGCAGAATGGTCGATCCGGGCCGGATAATTTGTTATACCCGGCAAAATAAATTATCTTTATTTTATTGTCTAAATTTACATTATTTCCACCATTCAACTATTTCACATGTCTCTAAATTTCATTAAATATGTTCAGTAGTTATATTTAACCTTGCTTTCATGATTCAAGCCTTATGCAAATTATTCAAGAAAACTTATGTTTTACTGATTCAACTAAATTTAGTAAAATCATTAGAGTGTATTTCATATTTATTTAGGTGGACTATAACCAATGTATCTTATATTTCTAGTTTTATTCTTACCCATTGCTATCAATTATAGTTCTGTATTTAATATTTTAATTAAATAATAATTACCAAATGAAACATATATTATTCATTAAGGTTAACTTTATTTATATTATACAGTGATCACTTGAATTCATTTAATCTATATTTCTCTTCTCAACATTGTTTACTTTGTATATTATAAGCAATTAATAGTTTAAATTCCTTCAATCCAAATTAGCGTTTCTATTTCTTTAAAGTAAGCAATTGTTTTATTTTCTTTATAACTACAGTGTATAATTGCAAGTTAATCTATCAAGGCTTGACCACTTATTTGTTTTATCATTAACCAATTCTATGGCTTCAAAGTGGTTATTACAATATTCAAATCAATATTCATTATTTGACATGTGTTAGTATTAAGACAGATTTATTTGTGGGTTTATTCACAGAGATGCTGATTATTATTCAATTCATTCATGAATATTTTCCAATATAGGTGTACACTATTAATTTATTCTCGTAACACAATTTGTTTACTCATTAATATACTATTTATTCACTCTAAAGAGAACTGTACACTTATCACTTCCCTGGTGCTATATTTCTTGACAACTAATTACTTATGTTTACCTGTAAAGCTCTATTATCATTTCAATTTCATTATCTAGAGCCTAAATACACCAGCGATTTAAAGTCGATCTAGATAAATAAACAAGGCTTGGGATAAAAGTTGTTTACCATTTATTAATGATTCTTTATTTCACATATCAACAAGACACTATGTTAATTCTAATGATTTAAAACACTTTAAAACATATTCCCTTGCTGATTGCAAGCATTCATTTTATATGTCCACGTTGTAGCATACTGGTTGTAAACAGATGATATAACCTTTTCTATTGTGAACCATAGAGCGTGGTACTATTCGTTGGTTGGTCTACCCTTTGGTGACGTCACATGCCAGCTGACAGTTCGAATTTAATTTCTTATGTAGTTCTGAAGTGTTTTATTTCTCTTCATTTCCTTCACTTCTAATCATTGAAAAATCTTGCTCTTGTTGATATAAATTCTTATCCTATTGCCTAATTCAATTTCTTGGTTCATTCCTTTGTCGGATTTATCCCAGCATTTTCATTAATTAGTTGTCTTTACCATTTAGCTTTCTTCTATTTATGTTGGATCTCAGAGTGTCTTTCTCTCTCGCTCTTTCTCTTCTCCTTTTCTTTCTCTCTCGGTCTCTCCCCTACATGGATGTTGCTCATTTCATTGTATTATTTATCTTTACCATGATTAAAGACACCGATTCTACTCTTCCCCCCAAGGGAGCCCTTCCAACCGGAAGTGAAGGATCCAGTGCTGCGGATGCCGCTCGTGCTACCAAGCTGGAAAGGCGTATGCGTGGACTAAGAAGAAACATCGTTGACCAAGCCACTTTTGATCTGGACAACTTCACAGAAGATGATGCCAACATATTTGAAGTCAAGGTGTCCACCATTAAACGATATTGGGAGGAATTTCTAGCTGCCTGGAACCAGCGTGAGGAAATCCAGGTTTCTGGAAAGGATGACTTTCCTAACGACACTTGGTATGAATTGTATGATTTACTAGAAGGCGAGACCATCAGAGCAAGTGGCACCCTTTTGAGTGTGAAGAGGCGCTTGGACGCTAGGCGCACTCTTGCCAATCCTCATCAAGCTACCTTCTCAGGTCTCAACGCCAGCACTGCTTCTTTCAACAAGCCACAGTTGCCAAAGATTCGTATTCCTACGTTTTCTGGTGATGTGCTGAAGTGGACGCATTTTCGTGACACTTTCCTTTCAATGATCCACAACGAGCCTTCTCTCTCAAACATAGAAAGATTCCACTACCTCATTGGCGCTTTGGAGGGTGAAGCTGCGTCCCTTATTTCGAGATTCCCAGTTGAAGAACAGTCATATGAACAAGCTTGGGCAAAGGTTGTTGAGGCATACGACAACCCACGTATCTTGGCAAGCCTCTTGATTCATAAGATTGTTGACCACGACACAAGGTCATTCAAGGACGAAATGCAACGCTACGATGCATTTCTCACTGGTGTAGCGGACAGCATTGACGCGTTCCGCGCTTTGCGGATAGAACAAGCCTCTGAGTTCATTCTCGCCACTCTTGCCTTAAGAGCTCTAGATTATGAAACTAGACGACATTTCGAGTTATCATTGAGGCCAGGGCAAGAGTTTCCAACATCAAGTGACGTACTCGATTTCGTCCGCAAAAGAAAATCGGCGTTGAATATGTCTCGAGGTGTTAGAACAAATTCCAGTTCTCTTCAATCCAAACATCCCAATAATGGTTTCAAATCCAATGTCAAAGTCCATTCGGTTGCATTTCACTCTGCCAGTCAGCACAATCATCAAGCCAGAGCTGCTTCACCAAAAATCGGCAACTCCAGAAGTCCCAAGTGCAACCATTGTCAGGGACAACACCTCCTATCTCGCTGTTCTGGCTTCTCCAATCTACCAGCATCAAAAAGACTTGAGCTAGTCCGTACTTGGAAGGTTTGCTGGAATTGCTTACGCAAAGGGCACAATGTTTCGTCCTGTTTCTCCAAATTCCGATGCCGTCAGTGCAACAAGCGTCACCACACGCTGATCCACCGTGAAAATGGAGACAGTTCAAAGATGAAAGAAGACTCAAAACCTGCTACTCCAACTGATTCGGAGACATTTATAGGTTTCGGCTCAACACCTGCTGCGTCTATCACATCCAACTGCATGGTCCTATTGGGTACATTGCGTACTTTTATTAGGGATCACCGTGGGGCTTATCATCCAGCCCGCGGTCTACTTGACTCAGGCAGTCAACACACATCGTCTCAAGCACCATCCTCTTGCTGACCCGCAATTTGGAGAGTCTGGTCCGATTGACATTCTTATTGGCGGTGACTTGTACCCCAAGATAATTACGGGAATTCCCTTTGAGTCAGGCGTTGACGAATTATTCTTGCAGCCGACCGTCTTCGGTCATGTAGCGTCTGGCACTGTTCGAAATTTCTTCCCGTCATCATCTATGTCTACGTTCATACAATCTGAGGAAGATACTGAAGCTCAATTGAAGGTTATCGGGGAAGTGCAAGAACCCTCACCTGTGGACCTCGCGGGGACCTCGGATAGGCCAAAGTTGCTACCTGCTGCCGAGGGAAACGCCAAGACAGTTCCAATTCAGTCCCTGGCAAGCAACAGCGTCGCCATGACCAGCGTTTCGGCCAAGCAGAAAGATCACTTACCTTATGACTGGACATCCAGATTTTCGTCCAATTCACACCCTGATCAGAACCGTTGCAAGATTAATAAGGCTCGCCCAAAGGATAAAGTCTGACAATCAAGCTTCGCGCCAGGAACCACTCACCAGTTGTACCGATCCTATCACACTCAAGGAATTTGTCGAAGCACAGTAGAGATACATGCACGTCCAAAGACTCCATTTCCCGAACGGGGTATTCAAAGGCACACAATACTCCCAAGGAGTCGTCTCAACTCTTTCCCTTTCTTGATGAACGAGGGATCCTCAGGGTGGGCGGCAGGTACACAATCCCATCGTTGGACATTTCGAAGAATAACTTAGGTTCTCCCCGGTAGGGACAACGTTGTTAGAACTCCTAGCGGGACTACCTTAACCAGGGCCGCTACCTCACTCGCGCCCTTATTATTAGTACCTCAAGTTATAGAGGACAAGATTTAATTTATTAATTCACAAGCATCATCATCATCATTTCATTATTTGAAGAAACTATTTTATTTACCTTTATTCAAGCTAATCTTTTTTTTTTTTTTTCTCCTTGTGAATAAGCCAATTATCACTAGGTTAACTAGACTAGTCAAATAGTTTAAGTATATGTCATAAGATTAGCTTTAAGCATCTTCTATCACGAAACAGCGAATCATCTCAGCTATTCATCCGCGCCAAGGCGGCTACACCATTCCTCATCATATCCTGTTCATCTCCGCCACGGCGATATCATTATTCTTCCTCACATCAAACTTATCTCCGCCACGGCGATTTCATTATCTTCATCCCGACTTCCGTACTCAGCTATAATTAAATCAGCTAAGGCTAATTTAGGTGGGCGGTATGTTCAATTTAAAATTGAAGCGGCAATAAACTATACCAGCCCCATCTGTTGTCAACTAGACTAACCAAGGATGTCCCCCTGGAGAGTGCTGACCTCTACAGCCTACTTTGTAAATACTATCTGAGAGGGATCCTTGGGTTCAAAGTACAGGAGATAAGGACTAGCTGGGAGACAGTCGAGTGACTATGATGAGAGAGAGTAGAGCTCCCGGGTACTGCAGCAGATTGAGCCTTTTCTCACGCCTGCCTTTTAGAACTTCCAACATGAGGGAGTAAAGGAAGGAACATCCAGGGGGAGAGCAGGATGGAGGAAGGAAGAGGGAGACCACCGTAGCAGCACCAGACAGAATCACCTAGCATCAGTATCCCTTAAAGTAATGCAAACTAACTCACTAACAAATATATGCCCTGCATTAGCCCATCCCACAATATCCTGTAATTATTCAGCATAGAAATACATAGTTTGATCCAGATATCTTATGATTATTCAATACACTATTATGGTAATAATCGGTTTACAAATCATGGTCCTCCGGTATCAAATCGCAAATACAAACTTACATGAACCAGCACCTCTCTTAAATATTTACAAGTCGTTAGCGGGTAAGGCCGAAGGGCTTGTAAGTAACAAGTATATAGGAGGAAAATCAAAGGTCCTTCATTATATATTATCTAGTTCTCTTTTCCACTAATTTTTTTATTGCTTATATTTTCATTATTTTTGGTCAAGAAACTAATAAAATACATTTTTATATTCCTTATTACAAGCTCTTAAAAAATGATGTGCAACGTGCTTATTATAGGGATATATTTTCCTCACCTACATTTCATAGGGAGAATTAGCTTTAATGATTATTATAACTTAAAAGTAATGAGGTATTTGGTTTGGGCTATTGAGATAAATAGTATATCAAAATTTTATTTTTTTTAAGAAAAAATATTTCCTTTTTCAAAATGTTTTATTTTATAATTAATTTTTAGGATTTCCACTATATGTAAAAACAAATTAAAAAAATTCTATATAAAGAAAAACTATGCCTCCTCTGATATTTCTTAATTATTAATTTATTCAAGTTTTTTTTATTTATCAAAACTAAACCAAGAAGTATACAGCAATAGCCACAGTTGTTAATTGAGCCTGTTGTATACTACGTCAATACCATCAGGTTGTGATTTCATTCCAAACACAGACAAATTCCTTCACTCTTAAACAAAATTTAATGACCTTAAGAGCTTCCATATAGACACACTGACCCACATCCTATATCAATATGCAACTACAATATGTTTGTGAATATGTAAGTAATAGAATGTTATAGTGTTGAACCTTTTCAAAGAAAAATCTGCACGAAAGTTGAAGAAGTATAAATTCATTTCCAACTGCTCACATTAACAAAAGTTGAAATATTGCTTACTTGCTAATGTATAATTTATATGTTCCAGCAATAGGAGCTATAATTTCCAAAGAAAACAACATCCAGAAAATGAAAGAGTGAGACAAAGAGAAAGGCATATGGTATGCAATGCGACATACTGTGAAAGTCGTTTGATAATTACTCAACATAGCGACAGTTCATGTGATGAGTATGAATCATCCGAAGAAGACTAAAGGTTAGAATCAAGTGAAGTAGTAATAATGAATTCAATAAAATTTATTTTACAAAAACCACTATTACACCATAACAGGAATTAGCTATTGTAATGGTATTTTTGTCGCAATTTTCAAAGAATTTCTTCTGATTTTCACTAATTATAATGTGTAAATGACAAATTTTATGTCTGATTTTATAATATAAAACTCTGATAATCAACTCAAGCACCTGTCATTTGTATTAGACTACAACCTATCTACACACACACACACACACACACACACACACACACGGGGAGAGAGAGAGAGAGAGAGAGAGAGAGAGAGAGAGAGAGAGAGAGAGAGAGAGAGAGAGAGAGAGAGAGAGAGAGAGAGAGAGAGAGAGAGAGAGAGAGAGAGAGAGAGAGAGAGAGAGAGAGAGGGGGGGGGAGAGGGGGAGAGAGAGAGAGAGAGGGGGAGAGAGAGAGAGAGAGTGAGAGAGAGAGAGAGAGAGAGAGAGAGAGAGAGAGAGAGAGAGAGAGAGAGAGAGAGAGAGAGAGAGAGAGAGAGAGAGAGAGAGAGAGAGAGAGAGAAGATTACTAATTATGGTAGCAAAATATATTTAACTAAATTAAATTTTCTTAATTCAATATTTCATTCACATATTTTAAAAATGTATGTTATACTTTCCATGGAGATGTATACTCTGCCTATTTGCAACAATCCTTATAAAGTTAATATTAAATTAAGAATATTTTGCTTAGTACTCTTGTAGACATTCTACAACAAAAATTGAGATATTTAAACCATCCAATAAGTTTTGAAACATCACTTTGGTTGGACAAAGAAAAAAGTGGAATGTTTCCCACATCCTTTTGCCACTGCCTGTCGTTTACTACTACTACTGAGTTACTAATCACAACCAAGTTGAAAGTATACTAATTGCACTTTTTTTATTTATAATTTTGTCGTTTTGTTTCAGATACCTCGCTACAGATTTAGCTCAAGGAGTGAATTTCGCTTTGTTTAATTTACTATGGTTATATTTACTATGTTCATAATTTTTTTAGTGTTTTTATTTCGTGAAATATAAAGTATGAAATTTTTAAGTATTTTATTTCTTTTACCCTTAATTACTAACATTCATAATTCTAATTTTTCTTATCAAATTACTGATACTGTGCCCCTCAGACATATTATGAACTAAACTGCTTTTGAACTCTGATATAACAACTGAGGATCCAAGTTTATATAAATCTCTGTTATCTTGTGAGAAGAAATACCCATCTGATTTTTGATGTTCTCGCTACAAAACGGATTATGACATTCTGTGCAATGTATTCAGCTTATCTTTTGTATAAGGAAGGGCACAATTTACAAAAACTTTTTGCTGCCTTCAATACGTTCTGTTTGCAATAAATTATCTATCACATATTTCATTTTCTGATGAGATATTCAGCATTCATTTCTTTTAAAACTGTCCTAGGACTTTTCTGGAGGCTCTTCCTCATCCAAGGAATAATGGGACTATCAATAAAGTTTATCATAAATAGGGATCTCCATAAAGCTTTCTTATTTTTGGTTTATTTTTTTCTATATTAGTGAAAATATTTAAGAGGCATAGGTTGTTGTTCTCCTTTGATTTAGTAACTAACAGTACTTGTAAAAATAGCAGGGATGTTGTTGAATATTACTTAACCTTCATCCATAAGACATGAAATTTAAATGGTTTCCTTACACTGTTTCTTATAAATGTACCTTATACTTCTTGTCTTATTCTTTTTCTTTTCTTCTGAAAAGAAAAACAATAATTTTTTGTGTGACACAACAAAATAACAATTTAATAAATCCCTAACAAAAAAAAAACATATTTCATATTTTACATTTAGCATGCTTTACCATCTAGTTGGGTGCCTCCTCTTTTAATAAAAATCAACTAAGGGGAGGAGGGAATTCGAGGAGGAGGAAATCAGAAATTGCATATTTCTTCAGAAATATAAAATATATAGAGCCATTTTGATTTATCATAAAAAGAACTATAGATTATGTTCTATGATATTTTTAGATTCAATGCATTTGAATGGAGATATCATATTTATTATTGAAATGAAATGATGTTAAATAAAGTGGATCAAAACATTTTATTAGTTTATTTAATTCAATACGAGATCAAGGAAGTTATGTGGTGCCCAAATTATTTATTTTTTATTTATGGACAGCGTATTAGTGAGAGTTCTATTTACCTTAAACTCAATTTTTCTGCAAATTCCAGAAGAAGAAAAAATATAAAAGAATAAATGTATATATATATATATATATATATAGAGAGAGAGAGAGAGAGAGAGAGAGAGAGAGATAGAGGGGGTGGGGAGAGAGAGTAGTGAGGGTATGTGGAGCTGGAAAGGGTAGGGCTTAGGGATGGACTTTTCTTTTTCAGTTCCTCTGCAATTAGCCCCATTACACTTGACATTAGTAAACACTCACGCGCACGTCTGTGTGTGTGTGTGTGTACATATATTTGTCTTTGCTAATACAACTTCTAAAACATAAATTCCATAATATTTGAGGCTGCCAGGTCCAACATCATTCCTAAAAATTATTATTTTTATAAATGCCTTTTAGTTCTCTGAAATATCTATCCCCAGTGTGTGTTTAAGAATACCCTCTATAAAAAATTGCAGGGTATGCTCAACATGAATAGGGGGTAGATATATAAGAGAATAGAAAAAATGTTTTGCTCCCATAGGATTTCCTTGTACAACTATTAAAATAAATAAACTCGCAGGGCTATGGAGGCAGTAAGACATACTATACCCATCTCTTGCAGTATTGTGCTGACACCACAGAGTAAAGATCCCTAGTTTTCATAACTTTAATAGATCTTTCCATGATACAGAAAAAAGGTCTCATGAAATTTGCAATTTTTTATGTTTTCCCTCCTATAGATCCCTCTCCCCTCAATCAAAAGAGAAGATGGACAACTAGACATTATAATATTACCAAATATGAATTTTCAACATTCTAAGGTTAGCTGTTTTTGAATTACACAACAAACATATGTACGTATAGATCTCAGACCAAAACTTCAAAACAGGTTCAGGGAGGGTCAAAACGGATACTTCTACTTAATCTGTTAATCAATATTTTTTTTTTCAATTACAATACTTCCTTTACTTCGTGAAGAAAAGTAAAAATGTTTTACAAATTATTAATTTTGAGTAACAAGCTTTAAAGAGAAGGTTCAAAATGGGGTTAATACATTTATTTATTTATATATTTTTTTTCAACTGGCATTGTGGACATTAATGATGTTAAGCTGTCCCTAATGTGATTCAGTGTTTTGATGTAGTGCAGGAAGTACAGAAGAATAAGATTGGGATTAGATTTGCATGTATATGGACCTTATAAGTTGTTACTTTAGAATGAGGTGTATGGCAAAATCAGCCTGTAAATAAGCTCACTTCAGATGGCTGGGGAAACCTATGGCTTTAGAGCATTCATTAGGGTCGAACCAGCCTGAAATTGGAAGTGGGGGAATAATAGTCATAGATTATAGGAGAATAAGTCTCCAATTGAACTCTTCTGAATACAGACATGAGGAGCCATGGCTTCAGCACAAAATATAGGAATGAATTAACCTGGGGTTTGACCACATATTGCCTGTGGGAGGGGGGCACTTGCTTGTTACCTAGACTTTACCCAAATGAGCCTGGGATTAAAATTATATGGGTGATTTTCAGATGAAAATAAGGCTTTAGGTGATAATGAGACAAGATCAACATTTATGATTAGACCCATATCAAGATGATCCACAGAAACTATGGCTTTAGGGCAAATGTTATTAGTAGATATGTCTGGAGACTCAAATGGTGACGGTGCATGAGAACCAATCTTATTGTAAATTAAATGTACTATAATTATTGTAATTTACATTTATTTTCTATCTTGAGAATCCATTTTAAACCATTTTATTCGGAGCTTAAATGGCGAATAAGGACCATGGTGGATATGGATTTTCGGCGTATTGTTTTCAAGAAACCTTTATTATACGAGATACATGCAATTATGTTCTATTGCCCCCCCCCCCATATTTAAGTTCTTGGACTACTAAAATTTGAGTGATTGAGATAAAAATTATTCTGATTCATTATAAATTACAGTACTAGATATAGAAAATATGTTTTCAATAAAATTAATATTTTATATTCAGATATATTTTAGTAATTGTTTTTCTTTCTGGTGAAGAATATTTCTATCCATCAGTTCAGCTCTGAGAGAATGGCAGTCCTGTTTGTTTACAATTCAGACACATTCTGTTGGGAAGGTTATTAAAATTCCTCATTAATTTGTTCACTTAATATTCACAGTGGTGTTGTGTTACCAGAATGTAGATTTATGTATTGTAAAACTTTACAAGAGAAATCTGCTTAGTTTATGCAGCCCCTGTGTGATGGACTTTTTATTTTTTTCAGCCTTCAGTAAACCCTCACTTCTATTCATCGCACATTAATAATATGACAATGTATTATGAAATGTCTCATTCCAACCTTAAATACCAAATATTGTTTACAACTGATCTTTAGCACGTGAAATACACACAATGTAATTGTGATGTCACCAAGATTTGTTCTTTATTCGGTTTTATATTTGTTTTAATACATATAATTAATAGTTTTACTCTATGGATAAATTACGTCATCATCCCCACTCAAAAAGTACCAGGCTATTCTAAGAATTAAACATTACTGGAATCACTTAGTGAATGTACTTTTTTATACATATTTAATTCATTCCAAATGTTTATTTATTTTATAAACTTTTTTCTTTCAGGAAACTCGAAATGGCTAGAAAAGTAGGAAAACCTAAAAAAAGGGCATGGTCAAGAAGAAGAAATGAAATCCCTACGGATTCCAGAAACTTCGAAGTAGACACTGAGAAGCTATACAGTACCTTATTAAGCTTAGAACGTCTGCGTGATAGTTCACAAGATGGTAGAAGACCATTAAATCAAGAAAATGGATATCGGAGATTTACACAAATCATCGATTTTATATCTGGATTAAGCCAAATGGAAGGATATCCAAAATTATTAATTGACAGCTTTTTAGTGAGTAATTTTATTCAATTTTGTTTACTAACTAGCTAACAGTGAGCACAGTTGTTGTTGTCAGCAGCATGGATTGCTCAATTTTCAGAATTCATAACTCCTCTTCCAGCTCATCCAACCACCTTACCCTGTGCCTGCACCTGCCTCTCTATATCCCTAACTCCCAAGCCGCGCAAATAGTGGCTTATTTTCTGCCATGTACATATATGTATAAACACACACACATACATATATATGAGAATGTGTGACTGTACATAAAATATTTTCTTTCATTTTCTCTTGGTGGCAACCATAGTTGCATGCGAATGGCCAACATTGTGCACTCCATTTATTGTTTTTCTTTCTTCTGAGCCTTTGGCAGACCTGTTTGTTTACATTTGAGACGCTTTCTGCCGGCAGAGGAAAGATTTATTATAACAGTTTGTATTTATTCACTTAATATTAACAGTGGTGTTGTGATTTATCTTCACAAGGGAAATCTGCTTAGTTTACGCAGCCCCTGCGTGACGGACTTTTCAGTTTTTGAAGGTTGAGTGGTATTTCATTGCACTGCTTAAGATCTAATTATGCCAATCTGCTAACATAATAGTCAGAGTCCGAACAATGAATTCTTCTGGAGCTCATAATTCTCTTCTAACTTCCTGCTCATTCACTCCAGTCTTTTTCCTCTGATTTATTCCTAATTTCAGAACTTCTAACCTTAATTTTAAGTCTTGGTATTCAAATTGTTGCTTGGGATAAACATATTTCTCTTGTTTCCTATTTTTTCCTTTGGCCTTGTTAAAGGTCCACTCTACTCTATCCTATAGTAATATTAATTCTTTGGGAGATTAGGAGACTTTCTACTTTTAAGCTCATATGGAGAGTGGTCTCTCATATTCCTTCATAGGGAACATGGTTCCAACTCTGACCCTCCCAAAAGACTTGGGACTCTTCACTACAATTTTGGAGTCTTTAGAAAGCAAGTATATTCTCAACAAGGCTATTTCCAATAACTGCCTCTTTCTTTTGGTATTCTACAATCACCACCATCTGGACAGAAAGTTTCTTATCCATGAAAAACAAAGGTGTTCTGGGGAAAAATTAAGTTCAACCCTGGGCAAATAGCAGCTTTGCATCTGTCATGAGGGTGATATTGTCTTCAGGGTATCATCAAGTCATCTTCCTCTTCCTTGTAGTCTAATAAGACATGCAGCCTCTAAAACTAGGTAGCTAGGACTTGGGGAATGGCTTTGCCATGAACTCCGTAACTATATACTAAATATAGACACCTACAAACTGAAAATTATTGACTTGTATGATTCTAAGGAGTTAGCTCAAAATGTGGATAACAAAACTTTCATAATTCATAGATTGAATGATCATGTTTTTTATAAAGATTCACTTCTTAAAAATAATTTCGTTTATAATTCTGGTTTAATAAATATTTCAAGATTATCTCAGTAATCATATTTATTTATTTATTAACGCCCACTTTTTGCTACTAAGACTAATTGGGGTGGGTTATCTACAGGTTACCACCCTTTCCGAGCCAGGATGGGACTAAGGCTTTTATTTAATGATTTTGTCATTAAATAAATTACTATTGCTGTGGGAATCAAACTCGCCACTCTAGATTTATCATGTGAGATTAAGGCCAACGCATTAACTCACTTGGCTAACCTGAGCCCCCTTATCTCAGTAAGAAGATTATTTAACATATTTGACCCTCCTTTTTAACAATGCTTCTTCGAATATATTTGGGGTGTTTAATGGTCGTGGGAAGTGTTCTTAGTTTCTGCAAGAACTGGGTGATGGAATTTTTGTAAGTTACTATTCTTTCTAAATATATATAAAATATCATCATGATCTATCTATCTATGATGATGATCTAGAGGCTTTGCCTTGCAGTTGCAACCATTTTGTTCTTTTGGAAGCTGCCCACCAGAATCCATGAAATGTTTGATGACTTAAAAATTGAATTTTCTTAACCTCCCTCTTCCCCTATGCTCATGAACATTGCCTTTAAATATATTCACTAATAAGTAATAAATAAGACTTTTGCTCTCGCTTACCTCATTTAGAACTTTCATGTTGGATTTTTTTTCAGTCTAACTTGTTCTGGTGACTCCATAACCATTTCATGCCATTGAGTCTCACATATACCTAAAATGTCTATAATCAATCAATTGTATTGTTAGCCGTTATTATAATAATTCAAAGTAGTAGGTAATAGTTGGGCTTCAGCTAATAAAGTTTTCTAAATTCTTCTTTTAGAGGATTTTTTATTTGCTGACAGTTTCAGGCAACCGTTGGTTCCCTTCTTCAGAGCTGAACAATGAAAACGAAAAAAATATAAATATACAATAATGAAATAAACGGAGCATATTATTATCTTTTAAGTGTACAATGGCCGTGAGTTGTAATTTATAATGAATATAAAGCAAAGTAGGGTGGGGGTGGGTGTAAACACCATAACATGAAATGAAGTGTACTAAATCTAAAAAAATATGATAATGTACATACCAGTTTTTTTATATGGGAGAAGAGCAGAGAGCACGAACTGCAAACAGTGGAGACTACATTATGACTGAGGGGAAAAAAATGAAAAAACGGAGGTATATGGGAAGGGGTTGGAGAAAAACCAAGGGAAGGTCAATGAGCCTGTAGTATTTTGAAAATATGTGCATATGTTGGGGATATTTTTTGTTTGTCCGTTTTGTAGTTTATGCTGTTGGGGTCTATGTTGATATGCATAGTTTCAGAAATTAGGCGTTTGTGGTGATTTTTTTGTGTATCAAGTATGGATGTGTTGTTAAAGTCAGTCCCCACCCTACTTTGCTTTATATTCATTATAAATTACAACTCACGGCCATTGTACACTTAAAAGATAATAATATGCTCCGTTTATTTCATTATTGTATATTTATATTTTTTTCGTTTTCATTGTTCAGCTCTGAAGAAGGGAACCAACGGTTGCCTGAAACTGTCAGCAAATAAAAAATCCTCTAAAAGAAGAATTTAGAAAACTTTATTAGCTGAAACCCAACTATTACCTACTACTTTGAAATGTCTATACTATACCTTTTCATCTGCTGTTTTACCTCTTCTAACTTGCCAACTTGCTGTGGCATCCTCACATTCCAATGTTTATCTCATTGCAAGGTTTTAATGACGATGACCTGAGAAGCCTTGTCTCTCCCCCTCCAGACGTTGGTGTCCTAATCCCATGGTCAATAAGTTTATCAATATTCTTTGGAACTTCCATGGTGCTTACGAGGGAAAAAATTCACACACTCTCTCCAATTTCCCATTCTTCTGTCCTAATCAGTGTTGCAAAATTTTTGCCTTTGTGTCACAGATAAAGCCAATTCAAATAGTCAATGAATTTTAAAATATAAAACAAGATTTATCTAGAGGGCCACCAAGAAAGGGTTTCTGCTTACCTCGTTACCACTTCTTCTTGCTATCCTCTTTTTTTTTTTTCCATTTTAAAAAAAAAAAAACTTTTTATTTAACCTAAATTAGGTATTCTACAATAGTTTTTTAAATAGATTCAAAACTAATTTATTTTTTCCAATTAGGCAAAGTCATGGATTCAAATCAAAAATGTAGAGTTTTCTGTCTTCACAAAATAGATTTAAAAACTCTCGTGGAAATGTTTAAAACGATTGAGATTAGTGAGAGATAAGAATGCAGAATAACTGGTCAAAACATCAATATATTTAATATATTCTACTTTTAGAAGATCCAGTTACTATTATAGGGTTGGGGAAAAAGTAATCGGTTTATCCCAATAGTCGCGTATCAAAGTCGCTTATCTCTTGTAATCCTTATTCAGTGGAGCCATACTATTCCACGTTTGAAAGGCCATAGTCCATAGAATATTCCAAATATCTCTACAGTTTCATTCATTTACTCAGTCAAACGTTATTGCGCTTTGAAAACGGATATTCCAGAAGGCCATTTTCATCATGTATTGCTTTTTTCCTTCGGAAAAGGAATAAATGCAGCTCAGGCTCATCGAAAATAGTGTGGTGTTTATGATGATGTCTGTTTAAGTGAACGTCAGTGTCAGAACTGGTTTGCTCGATTTCGTTCCGGAAATTTTGACCTTAATGATGAACATCGCCCTGGCAGGCCAATTGTTGAACAAGTCGATGAAATTCTTCAAAAAATTGAAGTAGACCGACACATTTCATCTCGTGACATCGCTATGGAGCTAAACATCGACCCAGTGACAACAGACAACAGTGTTGACCCATTTACATAAGAATGGATACCAAAAGAAGCTCAATATATGGGTTCCACACGAATTAACTGTAAAAAATTTAATGGACAGAGTTTCCATTTGTGAATTGCTGGTGAAACAAAATGAAATCGAACCATTTTTGAAAAGAATGATTACAGGTGATGAAAAGTGGATCACGTACGACAATAATGTGCGAAAAACATTGTGGTCGAAACCCGGAGAAACTTCACAAACAGTGGCAAAGCCTGGATTGACACTAAGGAAGGTGATGCTGAGTGTTTGGTGGGATTGGAAAGGCATTGTTCATCGTGAGCTTCTCAAACCTAGCAAAACCATTGATTCGACTCTCTACTGCCAACAACTAATACAGTTGAAGCAGGAGATTCAAGAAAAACAGCCAGAATTGATCAATAGTAAAGGCATTGTATTCCATCACGACAATGCTAGACCACACACATCTTTGGTGAATCGGCAAAAATTACGAGAGTTTGGGTGGGAAGTTTTGATGCATCCACCATACAGCCCGGACCTTGCACCGTCTGACTACCACTTGTTTCGTTCTCTTCAGAACTCTCTTAATGGTGTAAAACTGGAATCAAAAGAGGCTTGTGAAAATCACTTGGTTCAGTTTTTTGCCCAGAAATCACAGAACTTCTATAGTGAAGGTATAATGGTTTTACCGAAAAAATAGCGAAAGGTCATCAATCAAAATGGCGCATATATCATTGATTAATATCTAAAATTTATATAAATAAATGTGCTTTGAAAAACATGAAAAATACCGAAATTACTTTTTCCCCAACCCTATACATTTCATTAACTCAAATACAAAATAATTTGTAATGATTATATTTGGATATTTATTTTCTGTATAGCTGTATAGACATTCAAATAATCTTGAAGTATAATTTTTTTTTGTTTTTTAGACAGCACATCCAGCTGCTGGAGAGTACTATCTCCAATATAATAGAAACAATCAGGAGGCCATTGTGGACATAGCGCTTATGTATGGTGAAGAAATAACTGAGAGACTTGTAAGTAAATACATCTTATATTTTATTGGGAGGCTCAAGAGGGTATATATGTAAGTATTTATACATAGGTATATATATATATATATATATATATATATATATATATATTTATATACATACATGTGTGTGTGTGTGTGTGTGTGTGGTTATACACACCAAAATATTACATAATTACCTTAACATCTTGAGTATTGGTGTATTTCACTGTGTACAACCTTTAACAAGAGCTAGAGGGGGCAAAACCAACTACTGTTAGCAATAACTTTTTTCTCTGATTAATGTAAATGTTATATATATATATACTAGCTCAGATACCCGGCTTCGCCCGGGAATTCATTTGAGGCTGAATGGTGATGATATTTTTTTGGCAAGGCTTGACTTTGCACAATATTTTGACAATTACCCGTCCCAGTGTTATACGGGTTAATACCCGTCGTTTCTGTGGATTTGTTAATAATAAAATTTTATGTAAGACTTCACTGTCCTCCATATTGTCATATTTCCCGTTTCCTGTGCATTGTGCATAGATTTGATATATTCAGGACAAAATATTAACATACATTAAAATTAATTTTTCCAGGTGCTGTACCTGGTAGTTCATATTGAAAAGAATTGTTGAGCAAATTTCTCTAAATAACAAATAAACAACTTTTGTTATGTACATATTTGCCAAAAAACCAATTGGAAACGAAATATCACTATTATTAATTTCAGGCCTCCCTTATAACCCCCACTCCTGCCCGTCCCTAGAAATGTTAGTATGGCTTATTATAAGAAAGGCGTTAGTGCTAATTGACATACCGAGTTTGGTTTAGTTCGGTTGAGTTTTTTGTGCCAAATAAAATTGTTGACTTCCGTAGTAGTTTTTAACGTATAACTCATTTATACTTAGGTATACGACAAAAGTGTATATAACAAAAGTTACTTCAAATAAAAAAATAAACAACTTTTGTTATGTGCATATTTGCTGAAAAAGCAATAGGAAACGAAATATCGCTATTTTTAATTTCAGGCCTCCCTTATAACTCCCACTCCTGCGCGTCCCTAGAAATGTTAGTATGGCTTATTATAAGGAAATCGTTAGTACTAATTCACATAGCGAGTTTGGTTTAGTTCGGTTGAGTCTTTTGTGCCAAATAAAATTGTAGACTCCCGCTTTAGTTTTTAGCGTATAACTCATTTATACTTCCGTATACGGTGCATATAACAAAAGTTACTCTAAATTACAACATAAACAACTTTTGTTATGTCCATATTTGCAGAAAAAGCAATGGAAAACGAAATATCGCTATTTTTAATTTCAGGCTTCCCTTATAACCCCCACTCCTGCCTGTCGCTAGAAATGTTGGTATAGCTTATTCTAAAGAAGGCGTTAGTTTTATTACACATACCGAGTTTTATTTAGTTCGGTTGAGTCTTTTGAGCCCAATAAAATTGTTGACTCAAAAGATAAAGTTTAAAAAAGTGAAATGAGAGCTCTTAATCAAATTGACAAATTAATATAAGAAATAACTAATTTCAAGTACTTCACAGCAAGGAGCAGTATCTGGACTTATTTATGATCAATCCACATCCAAGAAATCAAACTGCACCAAAGAAGAAATAAATATTTTACTTATATTCTTCACACTATCAACTAACAAATGAATTTGGAGTAAAATAAAGTTTAATAAAGTAAAATAAAATAACTGTTTGCAACAAAGGCTTTCATTTAATGAATAAATTTAGGTTTTAATTGTTTAAGGATTGATATGCCATAACCTTTAATTTATTTAAATATATTTTTATTTCTGTTTAGGAAAGAAAAGGAAATGACTCCGGTGAAAGCACTTCACAGCAAGGAGGGTCTGGCGTCTGTGATCAACCCACATCTAATGTTCAAGTAAGAAATAAATACTTAATTTATACTGGTCTCACTATCAACTAACAAGAAAATGAGATTGGAGTAAAAGAAAGTTGTCTAACAATGAAGAGTTAAAAGTCAATGAAAGGGTGTGCTCATTATAGAAGACTATTCGAATTGACTTAGCAAATCTTAACTCAAGCCAAATTTACACAGCCATAGAAAGCTTGACTAGACACAAAACTTTTCTAGAGAATAGTGCAGAACATTGAATATACCAAAAAGGTGACAAAGGCAATTCCTAAATGCCTTCTGGATGATAACTTCAATTTGTTGTATGTATAGAGGTTTAATTTAACCTAGTAACACACCATGTCTGATTTGATACGAAAACCATTTGAGAGATATAGAGCTTTTACTATTGCTATAATGGAGCTTTGCCTATAAACAGAACCCCTCTTATCCAATTCATTAGGGCCTAGAACTACTTCATAGAAAACAAACTGGCGTTTTTTTAGTTTTTGGCCTTCAGTAAACCCCCACTCCTACTCATGTCAAATCAACAGCATCAGAGCATGAACCCTACTCCTGGCGCAGAGTCATCAGATTAGACCTAAAATTAAAGTATAAAATCGACAGTTAGCTGAATTAAACTCCATACTACGATGCTGGAGCCCTTCTACCACTGCTGTGTTGTGCTGGAGTTGCATTCCTTCTGCTTAGAAGGATGTGAACCAGTTTACCCCAAGGGTGTTATTCTGGAACTGCATAAGGAAAAATCCCGTATAGAAGCCCAAAAAACAGCCCATTGCCACAATTAAGAGGTTCAAGAGATCAATATATATCTCGTTTATAATTTGTTAAATGACAAAAATGAATATGACCAAAGTTACTCTAAATAACAAAATTAACAACTTTTGTTATGTTCATATTTGCCGAAAAACGAATAGAAAACGAAATACCGCTATTTTTAAATTCAGGCCTCCCTTACAACCCCCACTCCTGCCCGTTTCTAGAAATGTTGGTATGGCTTATTATAATGAAGGTGTTAGTGCTAAAATACATACAGTTTTATTTAGTTGAGTCGTTTGTGCCAAATAAAATTGCTCACTTCCGCTATAGGTTTCAGCGTATATCTCGTTTATAATACGTTATACGAAAAAATTGTATATAACAAAAGTTACTCTAAATAACAAAATAAACAACTTTTGTTATGTTCATACTTGCTGAAAAACCAATAGAAACGAAATATCGCTATTTTTAATTTCAGGCCTCCCTTACAACCCCCACTCCTGTTCATCTCAGAGAATTTTAATATAGTCTAAAGTCTAAATTGGGTTAGTTTTAATATGCATACCAAGTTTCATAAAATTCGGTTCAGCCATTTATGCGTGAAAAGGTAACAAACAAACAAACATACACGAAAGAAACAAAATGCAGTTATGGTGTCTATGACATGTGAAACGAAAAGTTATCGTGAAATTTCGCGAAAAAAAATCAATGTACAGACAGAGGTTACATATTTAAATATATATACACTAGCTAAGGTACCCGGCAATGCCCGGGAAATCATTGTTGACTGAATGTTTTTATAGCAAGACTTCAATGTGTACAATTGCACTTTCCTCCACGATGTATTGTTTTTCCGAAATAGCCAATTCTAAAGTGTAACTTTTGTGAAATAATAGAATAAAAATTTTAGTTTTGAAGAATAAATGAAAATGTGTTTCTAAACTATCCCTCTCAACTTTTAGACTCACTGTTTTTGAATAATTCCAACCATAATCATGGATAGCATTTATTTCAATTAACTACCTCCTATAATGAACATATTTCCTGTCAAAAACTAATCCAAGGACATATAGTTTAATACATAAGATTATATTCGTAATAGTAAATCTCAGTGGAAATCACTTCCCGTAATGCCAACATTTCACAGGAAATAAGTAAACTCAATTAACTGTTTTGCCTCCCGTCAATTTCTGCTCTTGCATGAGCTTTATCATCATTGTTTTCCTTAGATTATTGATTCAGAATATTATTTTAAGAATTTATCTACCTGATGGAACTAAATAATAGTGGTGCCTTAAAAATAATTTCATTTATATGCCTAAAGCTAGATGATGGGAAGAGAGCCCTCCCTGCAACCTAAGTAATACTTTAAACATTCATATCGAGTATATATTAAATACCGGAAATGCTCTTATAGTTTACATTTCTATTGGAAATAAATAACAAAGTTATTTTATAGGGAAAATAAATAAATGAGGAGGAGGTGACGGAGATTTATAACCTCATAAATCCGAATCATTCTTAGAACTATCATATAAGACTAAAAGATAACATCTTTTGTCATAATACGCATTTATTAAAAACACTTTATTTAAGTGTTTTTAATAAACACTTAAATAAGTACAAATAAAATTAATGACTCCCACTATAGTTTTAGCGTATATCCCGTGTTTACTTCATTTTACAACAAAAGTGAAAGCAACAAATGTTAGTCTAAATAAAAAAGTAAGCAGCTTTTGTTATGTGCAAGATTGCCGAAAACCAAATGGAAAATGAAATATCGCAAATTTTTATTTCAGGCCTACCTTATAACCCCCACTCCTGCTTGAACCGGAAAATTTTAATATAGCTTATAATCTTGGAAGAATTAATGCTAATTCACATACTGAGTTTTCTGAGTTGGTATTCTGGCAGGTGGAAGTGACTTCTAATGTATGTAGGATGAAAAAATTGTTGGCTACACTTCCACTATAATAATTTACTAAAACGGCATGCCGTTTTAATAAATTATTATAGTGGAAGCGTAGCCAACAATTTTTTCATCCTACATACATTCTGGGTTTTGTTAAGTTCGGTTCAACCGTTAGTGCCGAATGAAATAGTCGGCTCCCACTTTAGTTTTTATTGTATATCTCGTTTATACTTTGTTAAAAAACAAAAGTTTATATAACAAAAGTTACTCTAAATAACAGAATAAACAACTTTTGTCATGCACTCATCTGCCAAAAACCAATAGGAAACGAAATATCGTTATTTTTAATTTCAGGCCTACCTTACAACCCCCACTCCTGCCCGTCCCTAGAAATGTTGGTACAGCTTATTATCATGGAGGTGTTAGTGCTAATTCACATACCAAGTTATGTTTAGTTCGGTTGAGTCTTTTGTGCCAAATGAAATTGTTGACGCCCGCTAGAGATTTTAGTGTATAAAGAATTTACACTTCAGTATACAACAAAAGTGTACATAACAAAAGTTACTCTAAATAACAAAATAAACAACTTTTTTTATGTGCATATTTGCCAAAAATTCAATAGGAACCGAAATATCACTATTTTTAATTTCAGGCCTCCCATATAACCCCCACTCCTGTTCGTCTCAGAGAATATTAACATAGCCTAAAGTCTAAGTTGGGTTAGTAGTAAGATACATACCAAGTTTCATAAAACTCGGTTCAACCGTTTATGCATGAAAAGGTACCGAACAAATAAACAAACAAACTGTCACCAAAGAAACAAAATGCAGTTATGGTGTCTATAACATGTGAAACAAAAAGTTATCATGAAATTTCGAGAAAAATATCGATGTACAGACAGAGGTTACAATTTTATATATATATATATATATATATATATATATATATATATATATATATATATCTTTGTCTGTTAACGCTCTAGCGTTCACAATTTTTGCTTGATCTTGATCAAACTCCATATATAAACGTTTTATGTAAAAACAAAGATCAAGTTCATTAATGGCTGAAATCTGACAAGTGGGAGGCGGGGTTTGGAGGGGGAATTTTGAAAATTTGAAATATCTCTGTTACTATATGTCAGATCGAAAAATTGTATAGAACACATCTTATTGAAAATTAAATGATCTATAAATATTGTTCTATACATATTTTCTGAATCATGAATATTAACCGAGTTATTTGAATTTTATAGTTTTCTACTTTCAGGAAACCTCCACTCCTACTCATGCTATAGTAATAACAACCTGTTATATCATGAACCACTTCATTACAAGGTTAAATAAAGAATATTGTTTTCATTGAACTTTTACTTTGTGACATATATGTAAATACGTTCTGTTGAACCCCCCCCCCCCCTTCCTTCTTTTGTTCTTGGATTACTATAATTTAAGTAATTGAGATTAAAATGATTCTGCTTCATTACAAATTACAGCACTAGCTATAGTAGTTTTAATTAAATTAGTTTTAAATAAAAGTAATATGTTATATTCATATATATTTCATTAATGGTTTTTCTTACTGGTGTAGAATTCAGGTTGGCTGGCCTGTTTGTTTACAATTCAGATGTTTTTCGTTGTGAGGTTATTAACTTGTAATTGAAAGATTTGTCACTACTGTTTGTATCTATTCACTTAATATTCATGATGGTGCTATCAGTATTTATATTTATCTATAGTAAACCTTCGATTGGGAAATCTGCTTAGTTTACGTAGCCACTGCATGACCTACTTTTTCTTATAATGTATCCTCGTTATCTGTGAGGTCAACTACCCTATTGTGGAATTGTGTAAGTTTGGTATGCTTTCCTGCACTGTGTTGTCATTTTGTTAGTGAGCCTTCCCTACTTTCTGTACACTGTATCGTATTTGGATGTCATAATACGTTGTACTTTCTCGCATATATAAGTCGAGTGTAGTTGGAAGTAGTGGTATAGGTTCATGTGAGTTAATATGTTGGTTACTTGAAGGTGTATTTTGTATATTCCACTGTTCAATCGGTGTTTTTAGAAAATTTCCCTTTCGGTAAATCAACTATTGAGATTGTACTTATGACGCTATTTTTGAAAACTTTCCTCAAATGTCAATCGATTCTATCTAGGAGATGACGAAAATGAGGCCCGTTCAAAATAGTATATATATATATATATATAAAATTGTAACCTCTGTCTGTACATTGATTTTTTTCGTGAATTTTCACGGTAACTTTTCGTTTCACATGTCATAGACACCATAACTGCATTTTGTTTCTTTCGTGTGTGTTTCTTTGTTTGTTTGTTACCTTTTCACGCATAAACGGCTGAACCGAATTTTATGAAACTTGGTATGTATATTACTACTAACCCAACTTAGACTTTAGGCTATATTAATATCCTCTGAAATGAACAGAAGTGGGGGTTATAAGGGAAGCCTGAAATTAAAAATAGCGATATTTCGTTTCCTATTGGGTTTTCGGCAAATATGAACATTACAAAAGTTGTTTATTTTGTTATTTAGAGTAACTTTTGTTATACACACTTTTTTTGTATACTGAATTATAAACGAGATATACGCTAAAACCTTAAGCGGAAGTGAACAATTTTATTTGGGACAAAAGACCCAACCGAAATAAATAAAACTCGGTATGTGAATTAGCACTAACGCTTTCATTATAATAAGCCATACCAACATTTCTAGGGATGGGCAGGAGTGGGGGTTGTAAGGGAGGCCTGAATTCAAAATAGCGGTATTTCGTTTTCTATTCGTTTTTCGGCAAATATGAACATAACAAAAGTTGTTTATTTTGTTATTTAAAGAAGTTTGCTCAACAATTCTTTTCAATATGAACTACCAGGTACCTCACCTGGAAAAATTAATTCAAATGTATGTTAATATTTTGTCCTTAATAATTCAAATCTATGCATAATGCACAGGAAACGAGAAATATGACAATATGGAGGACAGTGAAGTCTTACATAAAAAATTAATTTTATTATTAACAAATCCACAGAAACGACGGGTATTAACCCTAAACACTGGGAAGGGTAAATGTGAAAATATTGTGCAAAGTAAAGCCTTGCCAAAAAAATACCATCACCATCCAGCATCAAATGAATTTCCGGGCGTAGCCGGGTATCTGAGCTGAGTATATATATATATATATATATATATATATATATATATATATATATATATATACACCTATCTATTACCAATCTAGCAGTTGCAATTTTTGTCTTATCATTACCAGACTTGACTTGATGCATAAACATTTTTTGTAAAACTAAAGGTCGATGTCGTTAACGTCAGAAATTGGACCAGGGAAGGATGACTTTAGAGTGGGGGGATACTTTTCGTACTAACCCTTTATTTGATATGTAGAGTTTGGTATTTATCTCAGCCACGACCCAGCTGTTCAGTATATTCTAGCTGTTCTGAAGTTGGCGACCTATAGTAATTGAAAGGGCTATGCACTAAATTTATTAATTTCTGAAGGACTAGGAAATCTAATTATTAAATCCCATCAAAGCTGTTCTTCACTCCTAAAAAACAGAACAATGATAATGCGTTTATATTTTTACTAGAAGATGTATAAAATGGATTTTCCTAAAAGAGTTGCTAAAGCTAAAACTTATAGTTCTCTGAAAGTTAAAATATTTAAAGCTAGGGAGAAAGAAGATGATGCGGTTTTTTTTCTATATTTTATGCAGCTGTAGAAATTGTTCATATATACAACATAATGTAGCACAGACCATTTCTTAGAGGGATTAATGTCACAGTTACCAAACTACAAAATCACTCTTATGCTTAAGTGTTGAGTTGATTAATATTTTGGAACATGAACATAATGCAACCAGTTTAAATCAGTATAACATGTAGCTTGGCAGTGAAAACATTGATTTAATTAATAAGCTTTTATTTCTATATTTTGTATTTTATTTTAGGCGACAGAAGGAATGACGGATACCTCTTTACTAAGTATCTCCCACAAAAATAAAAAATTTTGTGCTGGGCTCAGCTCCAAGCAAAATGCAAGATTGGTAAGTTATCAATATTTTTCAAAGACATAGTAAATATTTTATTTATGATGTTCACTTAATAAATAAACTGAAAAGTGAACTCTCAGTGAAATAAAATTATTCCCTAATTAAGTATTTTAGCCACAGAAACAATAATAACCAGCTGATAACCTATCCAAATTTTTCATTATACCATAAAAAGGTTCTTAATTTGAAAAAAAAAAAAAATGCTTTCATGCCAGTGGCCAGCTTATTAGTATATTGAGGTGATTCATAGAACTTTATCATTCTGATGGAGATGTTAAACCAATTTACTCATTCTAACTACACACTTCAACATTACCAAATCAACATTTCTCCTTGTAGTGGATCGAAAAAACAATTTAACTATTTCTTTACTGAATTTACTGAAGATAGTTGTTGATGCACACAAACTTAAATTTCTTTCAAAAATTTTCATCAAATGGCATCCATCGCTCACAAAATGATAAAAAACAGTCCTAAAGCAATGTACAGTACTTTAGACAATACTGTGGCTTTGTTAGATGAATATTATCTATGGATTTCCTTAAATGTGAATATTACTTTACCTGTGCTTGTGCAAAGTTATAAATATTTTAAAATGTTTCTTAATCAAATTGCCCTCTAACATTTTGAATAAAGCTGTTTGTTTACTTCAATTTCTTTTTTTAATAAAAAACAGACAGGTTCTCTTAAGCTTATAGTATTGACAGCCTTTATTTTGGGAGTTCAACTTTTTCTGCCATCCACAAGATCCAGTACATTAGCACGTTAAGTATGGCACGGGGTCAATTGACCCCGTACGTAACTGTCTCCTAGGACGGGTCAGTTTTGAAGATAAATGTTCAAAAAATACTTTGACGGTTTTTGCTTTGTACTAGTAAATATAATTAAAAATAGTATGTTTATGTATTTCAAATCCAAAAAATACGGCGTATATCATTGAAAAATGCACGGGGCTTTATGACCCCGTGCCGGCCTGGGGAGTGGTATTTGGGCTCTAGTCCGGCATGGGGTCATATAGCCCCGTCTTATTTCCAGTGCTTTTTCTGTGAACCGCTTGTTCTGTTAGTTGAAGGCTTATGTAAATGGCAGAACGCGTCCCTCCCATTTCAGTTTACTTTTTGCTGTCATTTCGAAACATTAATCTGTCCAAAACGTGTACATACTCTTTCCCACAGAGCTGAAAGAAAGAGAAAAAAGTGTTCCAGGTTTTACGAAAAATTACGAAAAACATTGTTCTCTCTAAAGAAGCAGACAAAAAAGTTAGAACGTATTGTGAAGAGTGCAAGATGAAGTCACTTTGTCTACAATGCTTCAACGACTGCCATAAATTATGTCCTAACCATTTTGATAATGAAGAATTGTTAATTACAAAATAATTATTTGTTTGTTCATATTATTTTTTTATTGTTTATTTTCCAATTATTTGATTAAACTAAACTCCTAGTTCGTAGTTTGTTTTTCTCGTTTTGTAATTTTATCTTTAAAAACTAATAAATTTTGATTGTAATGTGTCGTAATTTAAATTTAATTCATATTCACCCATTTTAAAGTATAAAAAAAATTAAAATACTTCGTTGATCACCAAAATTATCACACAAAGGAGAAAAAAATTTCCCGACAAGGTGAAAAATGTAAGGTAAATATTCATTTCTAAGTCACGTAACAAAAAATTGATGAAAACACGGCCTGCGACTGCCATAAATTTTTAGATGTCCAAAGAGTAAAAAAATGTTTGAATATAGCAATTTAGTTCATTTTTCGAGTGGTAGTAGCGCATTAAAAGGGGGCATAATTACGGGGTCGATTGACCCCGTGCCGTACTTGTGGATAGACCACTTTTTTGAAGTCCGTACTGAACGTGTTAATTCTTGTTATACTTGCAAACATACTCTTGTTGATTGATAAATAAGAAATAAAAATAAATGATGGAATGTTGGCTCCTATTAGAGACACATTTTTGAAATTACAACTGTTTCAAAATAACAAAATTTAGTAATTACTTAAAAAAGAAATCAATAAAACTTGATTAATAGAGATCCAATCAAATTATTATAACACTAAATTTACTATTATTGTGTTATTAAAAAGTTACTACTAACAACAGGTCATTTTTTGATGCTGACGGACCTTAGGTGAGGTTGGTTGAGCTTCACCCAATGCAAGAGGGGCCTCAGGTGTGATTTGATACATTTGCATTTCTTTACCTTTTTTTTCGGGTTGTACAAGTTGGATCCCCACTTACCCTTGCTTACTTCATCTCACAACAGTCACTAAGCTCTCCACTACCTACCTTATTTCAAATGTTATATTTCGGTTTCAAATAGAAAAACAAGCTTTCTTTTTAATAATATGTTAAAGTTGACTATTACTTAAATCATTTTTTTTAAATGCAATAATAATAAATAAATCAATATTTAGTTATCAAATATTGTGCGTTTCAATCAATATTATTGGTTTATACTTGAAATTGACTTTAATTTTCAATATTACTATGATATTTAATAATACATAGTTATTTTTTTCAAGAATTGTAGTTATAAAGTTTTGTCAATGATATAAATTTATTTTTTAAATATGAAGATGAAAATTGATATTATTTAAAAAAATTCAAAGGCATTTTTATGAAATATTCTGCTCAAAAATAATATAAAATTTTTAATTTAAGTACCATAAGTAATTTTCCTCTACCGAAAAGTTGTATATTTCAAATATTGAGATGGTTGATGGTGTTATTTGTTTAACCCTTTAACAGCTAAGGAGGCGGGCAGAGATTTGCAGCCAGTAGCTGAGGAGGGCCAGCCGGCTATCACCCTCCCAAGCTAAGGGGTCCAGGCCACTCATGGCAGCTGCCTCCTTCAATACCTCACTCCCTTCTACGACTATTTCTTAATGATTTATTTTCTTTGTATGATTTTGTAATACCTATATCATTATTTCAATAAATTGAAATGCTATGGTAATGAAAGATTACGTGATTTTTGAAGGAAATAATGAACATGATTGTAAAGATTTTATTATTTTTTATATAATTTTTTTATTTGAAGTAATATTTTAATAATTTACCTTTTTTTTTTTTTTAATTTGAAGTTATATTTTAATTATTTACCAATATACAATAGCAGGTAGAAAAGGGGTGGGTTGGGTTTCCCTCCTTGGAAAACCCAAAGATTCCACAGTTACGGGATCGGAACAAATATTTCCCCAATAGAGACACCTCTGCAGCCTAGCGGCCGCTAGAAATATTTATTAACTCTCCGAGGATCCGCTAGGATGTACCACAGTCGGGATGAGTTATATCGCCTGGAACTGGGAACGGTAAAACAGTGGGAAAACGGTAACGAGATATCTCGTCCTGCGCGAGGGGGTAGCGGGCAGCTGGGGATGAGTTATCTCGTCCTGCGCGAGGGGGTAGCGGGCAGCTGGGGATGAGATATCTCGTCCTGCGCGAGGGGGTAGCGGGCAGCTGGGGATGAGATATCTCGTCCTGCGCGAGGGGGTAGCGGGCAGCTGGGGATGAGATATCTCGTCCTGCGCGAGGGGGTAGCGGGCAGCTGGGGATGAGATATCTCGTCCTGCGCGAGGGGGTAGCGGGCAGCTGGGGATGAGTTATCTCGTCCTGCACGAGGGGGTAGCGGGCAGCTGGGGATGAGATATCTCGTCCTGCGCGAGGGGGTAGCGGGCAGCTGGGGATGAGATATCTCGTCCTGCGCGAGGGGGTAGCGGGCAGCTGGGGATGAGATATCTCGTCCTGCGCGAGGGGGTAGCGGGCAGCTGGGGATGAGATATCTCGTCTGCAGCTGGTGGGGTTCGTTTCCCTCCGACGAGATATCTCGTCTGGAGCTGTTAAAGGGTTAAAAGTTTCATTGATGTTTTTCATTGAAATGTTAGAAAAAAAAGTTAAGAAAAAGAATCATCTTAAAATCTTTGGATACATTTTTATGTAAATGAAGGGTTTCATTTAATGAATAAATTTAGGTTTTAATTGTTTAAGGATTGATATGCCATAACCTTTAATTTATTTAATTATATTTTTATTTCTGTTTAGAAAAGAAAAGGAAATGAGAATCTTGGCCATGCCTCCGGTGAAAGCACTTCACAGCAAGGAGGGTCTGGCGTCTGTGATCAACCCACATCTAATCAAGTAAGAAATAAATACTTAATTTATACTGGTCTCACTATCAACTAACAAGAAAATGAGATTGGAGTAAAAGAAAGTTGTCTAACAATGAAGAGTTAAAAGTCTATGAAAGGGTGTGCTCATTATAGAAGACTATTCGAATTGACTTAGCAAATCTTAACTCAAGCCAAATTTACACAGCCATAGCAAAACATTTCTAGAAAATAGTGCAGAACATTGAATATACCAAAAAGGTGACAAAGGCAATTCCTAAATGCCTTCTGGATGATAACTTCAATTTGTTGTATGTATAGAGGTTTAATTTAACCTAGTAACACACCATGTCTGATTTGATACATAAACCATTTGAGAGATATAGAGCTTTTACTATGGTTATAATGGAGCTTTGTCTATAAACAGAATCCCTCTCATCCAATTCATTAGGGCCCAGAACTACTTCATAGAAAACGAACTGGCGTTTTTTTAGTTTTTGGCCTTCAGTAAACCCCCACTCCTACTCATGTCAAATCAACAGCATCAGAGCATGAACCCTACTTCCTGGCGCAGATTCATCAGATTAGACCTAAAATTAAAGTATAAAATCGACAGTTAGCTGGATTAAACTCCATACTATGATGCTGGAGCCCTTCTACCACTGCTGTGTTGTGCTGGAGTTGCATTCCTTCTGCTTAGAAGGGCGTGAACCAGTTTACCCCAAGGGTGTTATTCTGGAACTGCACAAGGAAAAACCCCCTATAGAAGCCCATAAAAACACCTCCTACTCATGTCATATCAACAATAAGCTGTTATATTATGAAGCACTTTATTTGAAGCCTAAATAACAAATATTGTTCTCAATGAACTTTTACGTCATGAGATAAATGCAAAGGGCGTAAGTGGGAAATCTGATTAGTTAACGCAGCCCCTGCGTGATGGACGTTTTACATTCTAATGTTAATCGTATAATTCTCAACTACCTTACCCAGTAACTTTTTTATTTTATTTTATTGAGTAAATTACAGTCTGCATTTAAATGCATTTGGTAATGTGTGAAATGTACAATACAATAGTTCCTCCATCACTCTTGACAGTAGCCACACCCCTTCACCACAATGAGAGGAACAGCCTCTCCCTGTCTGGCAAAGAAGTCAAGTGCAAAGGATGGCACTTGAGAAGAAATTAGCTACTGCTATCACTTCACTTTACACTTATAGGAGATCTCTGGGGGTCTCTTGAGGCGCCACAGAGGGGAATAAGGATGATTGGTACTGGAAAGGGCTAGGACTTCTGGATTAGGATGATTGGATAGCCTGCTGTGGAATTTTTTGAATCTTAAGGGAATTAGGTCCTTTACAAATTGGATATTAAGATCTTTATGGAGGGTGTGGTTTGTGACATAATATGGAGCATCTACTATGGTGCGCAGGACTTTGGATTGGAAGGTCTGGATGCATATGATGTTCGAAGGTTTTACTGTACCCCACACTTCTGTTTCGTATGTCCATATCGGTTTTAGTGTTAGCTTGTATATTGTTAGTTTGTTTTTGGTAGACAAGTGAGATCTTCTATTTAGCAGTCCGTAAAGTTGTCCGAATCGTCTGTTTAGTTCCTGTCTTTTAATTATTGTGTGGGATTTCCAAGTAAGTCTGTTGTCCAAATGTAGTCCAAGGTACACAATCTGCTGGTGGTAGAGGAATATTATTGAAATGAACAGGAGGACAGGAACTTTGCCGGAGGGAAAAGGTGATGTGGTGAGATTTGCTTCCGTTAATCTTTATGCGCCAAGCATTGCACCATTGGTTAGGTGGAATTGGAGGTTCTTCGAAACAGGATCGGATGAAAGGATTGTTAAGTCATCTGGATAGGTAGGTGCTAGGATTGTTGTTGGTGATGTAGGGATGTCTGATGTGTATATGAGATACAGTAGTGGTCCCAGGCCACTGCCCTGGGGAACTCCTGCATCCACAGGATAGTAGTCTGAATATTCATTTCCTTGACGGACTCGAAAAAATCTGTTGGAAAGATAGGATTTAAGGATAAGGTAGAAGGTGCTGGGAAGGAGTAGTTTGAGCTTGTAGAGTAATCCGTCATGCCAAACCTTGTCAAAGGCTTGCGCTACATCAAGAAAGGCTGACGTGCAATACTCTTTTCGCTCGATAGATGCAGATATGTGATATACAACGGGAAGTCATTGCTGTACTGTTGAATGTCATGAGCGAAATCCAAATTGATGGGAAGGAAGGGTGTTTTGGCTTTGGAGAATTGGGAGAAGGCGCTTAATTAAAAGTTTTTCAAAAATTTTGGAGAAAATAAGGAGAAGGCTAATAGGACGATAGGAAGATGGATTCTGGGACGATTTTCCAGGTTTCGGGAAGAGGACTATAATCGCGAATTTCCAGGGTAGAGGAAAATGGGTAGTGCGGAATATGCAGTTGTATAGGTATGTTAAAAATGTAATGGCCTTGGGTGGGAGTCGACAAACAATTTTAGAGGAAATTAGATCATACCCTGAAGATTTATTGCGAGGAAGGCGGCAAATGATGCATTTGATCTCTGATGGTAAAACAGGTCGTGGGGGAAGGGAGATTGGTAATGGTGAATTGAGGAATTCTTGGATTTTCTGGGAGTGGGAGTGGTCCTGAGGATCTGGATGAGGTGAGAAGGTTTGACATAGATGTCGCCCTAAAACTTCGGATTTGTCCTTATCTGAAGATGCCCATGTACCATCTTCTCGGCGAAGGGGGGTAGACGTTGGATGGTATTTTAGGATTTTACGGGTAGCGTTCCAGAGGGATTTGTCTTGGGAGGTTAGTAAAGCAAGATAGGAATTATAGAATGTGGTTCGATGAATGTCAAGTCTCCTTTATACAATTCGACATAGTCTATTGTAATAACTGCGGTCATCAGGATGATGAGTCCTTTGACACATAGCTCGAGCTTTTTGCTTTTCGGCTAGGAGCTGGAGAATATGATGGGGAAGAGAGTCGGATGGTTGTAGGTGTGGTTTATGTTGGGAAGGTAGAGCTGCTTTCCAAACGGATTGTTGGATGGAGGTTGTAAAACAATTTACAGCTGAGTCTAAATCTGAGGGCGTTTTTAATGGAATTGTGAGGTCTATAGTTTCTTCTAAAAGTGAAGAAAAGCGGTCCCAGTTGACAGGAATATTTGATAAGGAAGGTGGCAGTGATTTTGGAAGAGCATGGAGGGATAGGTCAAGGACAATGGGTGTGTGATCAGAGTTAAGCTCATTTAGAGAGGAAATCTTATAATCAATGTGATGGAGACCAAGGGTGATGAAAAAGTCAATAAGGTCTGGGATGCGATTAGGGTCTATGCCAGTAGGTTGGGATGTTAGGGGAAATTGTGGTACAACACCTTGAGGATAGTACAGCATTGAGTGAACAACCACGAGAGTTGGTAATTCTGGATCCCCATTGTAGGTGTTTTGCATTGTAGTCACCACCGACAAGGAAAGGAGGACTAATTGAATCAAAAAAATTATTCAGTATGGAATCATGGAGAGGTTTCATAGGAGGGCAGTAGACAGCTGATATGGTAAAAGAGAAGGAAGGAGATGAAAACTCAACAGCTGTTGCTTGGAGAGATTCAGAGGGGTACAAGCGGGATAAGGGAATGAGAGGTTGTTTTCCGAACTATTATGGCAGTTCCGCCGTGTGAGTTTTTGTCAGGATGGTCTGTTCGGTAAGTATGATATCCAGTGAAACTGAGTTTTTGTTTACTTGATAATCTTGTTTCAGTAATAAGTGCTGCATCGATGTTGTTGTCTCGTAGTACTGTAGTTAGTTCGTTGGTTTTGAACACCATTAGCATTTCAGAGGAGGATAGAGAAGGATTGAGGTGGGTGGAGGTTCATTTGGAGGGGATAGGAGGTCTTGGAGATAATAGTATTTAGGAGTGTAAATAATGGAGTTATAATGGAATGGAATTCTGAAATGAAGTTATTTAGGAGTGTTGTGAGATCATTAGAAGAGGGAGGGGAGGTATGTAGGACGTAGTGCTCTGAGGCTAATTCGGTACCTCAAGCTTCTGTTGCCTCAGGTTTCTTCCGGTTGCTGCTTGTGTGAAGGTCACTTCTCTTTCCACGGTCCTCCAGGGTAGATCTGCTTGGGCTAGGCGTCGCGGTTGGGGAGATGAATCTTCTGTCAGGCTTGAGTGCTGATTTGAAGTCCTTTGTCGTTTTCGAAGCTCCTTGTATGTTTCACAACCTTTGTAATTTGTCGGGTGGTTGTTGGAGCAGAGGGTGCAAACAGCTAGGGAAGACCTACTTTTGTTGTACGACTCACAGCTGTGCCCTTCTCCACACTTCACACATCTTGGCTCATAGCGCCAAAAGTTTTTTGTATGCCCGTAAGCTTGGCAGGATTTGCACTGGACAAGATCTCCCCGAGGATATGGTTTTTCTACGTGTACGCTAGTATGGTACAGGTATTGTAATTCGTAGACCTTTACGACACCTACCCAGTAACTAGTTCCAGACATTTCACAAAGTGATGCATTTTGGTGTCTATCATCAGGATCCTCATCTTAATCTAAAGAATAATAAACTTCACTTTCACTCACATTCACCAAAAGTTCTAATGCAATTTCTTCATCAGAAAAAAATGTTTGTCCAGACATTTTGAAGCAAACAACTGTTCACTTGAAAATCAGAATATATACTGGCTAAATATGTAAGGGTAAATTGCAGATAATGAGTAAAGATACTTGAGATTGGAAAAGTCCATCACGCAGGCACTGCGTAAACTAAGCAGATTTCCTATGCGAAGGTTTACAGTAGATAAATATACATACAGGTAACACAACGTGAATGTTAAGTGAATAAATACAAATGGTAATGAGAAATCTTTCAGTCAATTTACAATACAAGTTAATAATCTCTACAATGGAAAGCAGCTGAATTATAAAGAAACAGGCCAGCCAACCTTGTAGCGCTGAATAGATAGTTAGATCAAAAAGACAAACAATTAATGAAATATATCTGAATATTACATATTAATTTTATTGAAAACAATATACTAAAGTTAGTGATGTAATTTATAATGAATAAGAATCAGTTTTATCTCAATCACTACTAACTCAAGTTTAGTAATAAAAAAAAAAAAGAAGGTGGGGGGTTGAACATAACGTATTTGCATATATCTCACAAAGCATAAGTTCAATGAAAACAATATTCCTTAATTAACCTTGTAATGAAGTGGTTCCTGAGCTTATTATTAATATGACACTAGTAGTAATGGGGGTTTACTGAAAGTGGAAAACTATAAAATCCAAGTATCTCGGTTAATACTCATTAAACGGAAAATATGTATAGAACAATATTAATAGTAAATGTAATTTGCAATTAGATTGTATATATACAATTTTTCGATCTGACGTATAGTAACAGAGATATTTTGAATTTTCGAAATTCCTCTCCTCTAACCCCCCCTCCCCCTGGTCCAATTTCAGCCGTTAACGCACTTGATCTTTCCTTTTACATAAAACTACTAAATATTGAGTTTGGTAACGATTAAACAGTAATTGTAACCGCTGGAGTGGTAACAGACATATATATAATATATATAATTTTGAACGAACCTCATTTTCGTCATCTTCGGGTTAGGTAGGATCGATGGAAATTTGAGGAAATTTTTCAAAAATCGTGTCATGAGTACGACCTCAATAGCTGCTAAAAGGACTGAAGCCCAACACACCTAATATCAACAGAGATACATTAATGACAAACATAATTGATGTAGAAAGCACTATAACGTACTTACCACAACACAAACAGGATCAGCTATTGAGGTCGTACTTATGACGCGATTTTCGAAATTTTTCTTCAATATATATATATATATATATATATATATATATATATATATATATATATATATTTATTTATTTATTTCCTTCATGAAGTAACCCTACAGGAAGAGAGTTTATTAGCCACACGTCCTGTACAACAATTTGTACATAATATGTGCTTGATAAATAACATTTTTTTTTTAACTATGAATAAAATAAAATATTTGTAAAATTATTTACAAAAGAAAGTAAAAGAAAAAAGAAAAACAAATTTTGGATTCGATGATGAATAATTAATTAATTTAACTATATTTCAGTTTTAAATAGTTCAGGTAGTTATACATTTCTTCAGCAAATTGTTTTAATTGTTTATAAAATAATAGTATTTCCTCAACAGGCCAATTATCTTGTTGGCATTTTAATTGGGGTTTAAAGTCTTCTCGTATTTTCCGTTAGTAGTCTGCAGTTACAGAGCAAGTGTCTGTATGTCTGTTCAGTAGTAAAGTCTCAGTAACAGTTTGGTTGATCTGTTAGGCCAAAACGATTAAAATAAGAGTTTGTTGATCCGTGTCCAGTTAATAATTGTGTCAAGTAATAGTCTGTTGATATTAATTTTTGTCCAAAGTACGCTTTAATGTCTGGAATAAATAGTTTTAGATGTTGTCCTTTCATAGTCGTATTCCATTTCTGTTGCCATGTATTCATTTTGTCAGTAAGTAATTGTGTTTTTAAGTGTGATTTTGTTGTAGCATTCTGGAATTTTGGTATCTTTTGACGCTGATTTTGCAGATCACACAATCAACATTTTGATATGATTTTATTGAACACACATCAACATTTACACTGATAGCTACAACTCTACAATCACTTCAAAATTATACAATTCATGACCCTTTGACAGAAAAAATCAGACAGTTACTTACAAGACTTAGAAAAACTATGTACACATACACTTCTGCTGGATCAAAGGGCATTCTGGAATTTTTTGAAAACGATCTCGCTGATATATATATATATATATATATATATATATATATATATAGAGAGAGAGAGAGAGAGAGAGAGAGAGAGGGAGAGGGAGAGGGAGAGAGAGCACAAATTGATTAATTAATTCATAAAAATAACTGTTGGCGATGAAGGCTTTGATTTAATGAATAAATTTAGAATTTTAATTAATTAAGGATCTCAGGTTAGCCATTTGAGTTAAGGCGTTGCCTTTAATCTCAAATAGCAAACCGTGAGTGGCGAGTTCGATTCTTGCCTGGCCGACGAACTCATTACATAATATCCTTAGTACCACCCTGGCTAGGAAAGGGTAGTAACCTGTAGATAATCCGTCCCAATTAGCCATAGTTGCATAAAGAAGGTGTTAATAAATAAATAATAATAATTGTTTAAGGATTGATATACCATAACTTTTAATTTATTCAATTATATTTGTATTTCTGTTTAGGGAAGAGAAAAAAATGGGAATATTCGCCGTGCCTCCAGTGAAAGCGCTTTACTGCAAGGAGGGTCTGGCGTTGTTTGTGATGAACTCATGGACGTTTCGCAGGTAAGGAATAAATACTTTACTTACATTGGTCTCACTATAAATTAACAAGAACATAAGATTGGAGTACAAGAAAGTTGTCAAACAATGAAGAGTTAAAAGTCATGGGTGCTTACATGTAGATAGCCTATTCAAATTGACTTATCAAACCTTTACTGAAACCAAATGGACACAGCCCAAGCCAGCTTGACTAACACAAGTCGCTTAACTTTTCTCATATAAAAAAATTAAAATATAATTTTAAAAAATATATATTTTATTGTTTTATAATTTATTCACTGATGATTTTTTAAAAAATTATTTGGATATTTTATAACATACATTTTATGTTTTTCTTCATTCAGTTAATATTACTTTTATTTTATTATTTATGTTTAATTTTTGTTTTCTTTTATGAATTATTACTTCTTCTTTTATTGTTCTACTGTTATTTAATTAATGTTGTTTCGTTACAATTAAGGATCGGAGCCTTGAGCGAGAAATTAGTTAAGATTTGTTAACAAAATTAGAAGTAAGGGCAAATTATATTAACTTTTCTCTTAGCTTAGAATAGAAAGGAGCAAATTTACAAGTGACCATCAAAGCCGTAGTAATGTAGGGCAATGAAACAGGAATACTCACCAAAGAACAATGGGGAGCACTTCTTGTATTGAAGAAAAGATTACTGAATAAAATATATTCTTTCTACATTTTTATAGAAATAACCTCTTGTGAAAAAAAAAAAGTAATGAATTTTTAACAAATTTCAATGATTTTAAGCAGCACTGAACTCATAAAATAAGAAAAGTACTTCTAAACATTATTTTTTTCTGTGTTGGGGGAATAAAACAGACAAAATAAGTTTTAGAGTATATTTAATGAAAACATAAACATATTTCTACTGTTTAGCAAACAGAAGGAGAAGGAAATATTGTCACTACCCCCTTTTCAAATGCCTTAAACGAGATGAGTTATGAGGTTGATACCGAATATGATGAATTAAAATCAATTGAAAAGTTTTTAAAGGTAGGTTATAATTTTCTCTGAAAAAGTTGCATATAGTTTATTTTTAAGAGAAAAAACCTCAGTGTGTGTGTGTGTGTGTGTGTGTGTGTGTGTGTGTGTGTGTGTGTATGTATGTATGTATTTGTTAGGGGGAAATGTGGAGAACAATGATAAGACTATATTAATTTGTTAATAATTTAGGTTATTTTTATTATAACAATTTTTTTCTGACCTGTATTTAGTCAGATCTGTATTTCTGTACTTTGGTAGTTCTCACATAACAATACAAAAAATTATTAAGTAGTCTACAGTTAATAATTTAGGTTATATAACATTTTTTGATCTGACCAATAAAAATGGAGAGAATATGATTTTCTGTAATACTCCTTCTTTAGCTTTGGTAGTTAGTTGTAAATACTCAAATGACAATACAAAATATCCGAATGTAATATTGTAGGTACAGTATTATCGTTAGTTGCAATTCTTTAATGTTGGTTGGTGTTCATTCTTCTATACCCGCAGGGTTCTCCTAAAATCTGGAAGGTCTCCAAGAAATAAACAAAATAATAATAAAATTTCTTATTCCTATTAATTAGGATTCACTTCTTGCTACTAATTGGGTTGAGTTATCTGCATGTTACCCTTTTCTAGCCAGGATGGATCTATGGATTTTATTTAATGGGGTTTTCACTAAATAAATTCATATTGCCCAGGTGAGAATCGAACTTACGACTATTGGTTTTAACAAGTGAGATTAAGGCTAAGACATTGGCCCACATGGCTAATCTGAGTCCTCTACCCTGAAATTTATACACAATATACTAACTAATTTTTAACAAATTTTAATGATGTAATATAAACAGTGAATATCCTGTAAAATCAGGGCAGTGTTTCTAAATATTAATTTTTCTACACTAGGAGTCATTTTATAGTGTATTTTCTAATAGTATAATGTAATAGAATAATTTGAAAATTTATTAATATTAGGGTAAAATATTTAGTTATTTTATATTTTAGCAGATTTCCCTGAATCTAAAATTTTAATGATGTAAGATAGACAGTAAAGATCCTATAAAATTAGGCAGTGTTCAAAACTATATATATATATATATATATATATATATATATATATATATATATATATATATGAATATTGGTCTGTTAATACTCTATAATGTTGGTTTCATTGTAACCAATCTTGATAGTTAAATGTTTTGTGTAAGAACGTTAAGGTTTGTTAATACCTGGAATCGGTCTAGTGAGGGGTGGGGGATCGATATATCTCTGTTAGTATCATTTGGTTGGAAAAAGCATAGAGAACCACTCTTATATGCTTTTCCACTATCTTGATAATTAACCAAGATATTTACATTTATTAGTTTTCAAGCCTTCAGTAAACCCCCACTCCTACTCTTGCCATATAAAGATAAGCTGTTATATCATGAACCACTTTATTCGAAGCTTATATACCAAATATTGTCTTCATTGAACTTTTACTGTATGATATGCACGCAAATAAGCACTATGTTGGTGTCATCAATTAAGACTCCTAAAGATTCTGGTCTTGACTCGAAAATGTTTATTCGATCAATACTATTCTCAATATTTAGCTGTTTAATTTAAATAGAATGTTCATATTCATTAATGGCTGAAATCGCCCATTAAAAATGGGGGGGAGGTTCAGAGGAGGGGTTCAAAATATCTCCTTCATTATGAGTTGGATAGAAAACTTTCATAGAACCAATCTTAATGAGTTGTTGATGTTCTACAATTGTTGTTCTATATTTATCTTTTTATAACTCATATATTAAGCAAGTTATTTGCGCTTTCATGTTTTCTGCCTTCAGTAAACCCCCAATTTTACTCATTAGGTTTTTTTACTTAGAATTATAAAAATATGGTGAGATGAGATCAAGAGTGTGTAATGGCAGCCTTTATTTTGGGAGTTGAACTTTTTCTTCTATCCACTAGATCCAGTACATTTATGTTATACTTACGAAACATACTCTTGTTGATTGATAAATAAGAAATAAAAAAAATTATGGACTATTGTTCCTATTAGAAACACATTGTTGAAATAACAACGTTTTCAAAAATAACAAAATTTAGAAATTATTTAAAAAATAAATTAATAAAACTTGATAAACTTAATAAATAGAGACCCCATCAAATTATTATAACACTGCATTTACTATAACCATGTTATTCGAAAGTTACTTAATAAATGTAAAGTATATATTAAGCTACTGTTACAAATTAAAGCAAGTTATTATATCTACAGAATACGGCCTTTTCCTAGATGTTTTAGGAGAACAGACTTTCTTTTAAGTGTCCATCACTAAATAAATGCCTATGCTCATACATGAATTGAATGTAGGATGAAGCATCAGATATCAGTAGTATCAATTTTAAAATAACCCACTCCCCCACCAATGGTAAATGTTTTATTCATTTCAATATACTTTAGAACACCCTCTTTTCTGACACACCAGTCATTACCTGTCAAGTTCTAGTCCTTCTAAAATTTGCTGAGAATACACAATGTTTTTATGATGAGGTGATTTTTAAAGATCTTAAAATTTATGGCAGAGACACGACATTGGATCATTGAGAATTGGATGGATCCAATTAAATGAAAATAAAGTTTACTATGTCATGCTATTTTCCATGTATGCCTAGGCCTCAGCTACCAATCAGTCTAGTCTATTGCTAAAATTCTCTAATTCCACACCCCAGCCTCTGCAGATCAATCCTCAAGTCTTCTTGAATGGCTGCCTAGACAAAACTCTCCTCTTTGTTTACTCTATATACTGTTATTAGATAGGATTATTAAAGAACTGAGCAGCAGAAAATAGGGCTTATAAACAACTAGATGAGATAACAACAGGGATCGTATTATAATTGGCTATCAAAGAACTTGGATTCTGGAAAACTCATCAACCAACTAACTTATTAGTAAACTCAGATATACAACAATCTAGATATAAATAAATTTTACAATAAAAACTTGACAACTAAATGACTTGGCTACTGGCCAACTGAGGGGCTAACATATTTTTCTAATAAACAAATATACATTTTATCAGTGATGAAATAGCTGATAGTTAGCTATGGGTATACAAAACAACTGTGATAGTAAACAATACTGAGTTGCAGATTAGTATGATTGCTGGAAAACCTAGACTACTAAAAAATGTATTTTCCAAACAGATTATCTATGAAAAAAAATATCCTACGATACACCTAGATTACTTAGTGAACTATTTATTACCCCCCCCCCTCCCAAACTTGACTACAAAATGATGCCCATCAAAAAATATTCTTGCTAACCTTGTTGCCTACTAAACTAGTCAAATACTATACAACTTTACCGCCATAATACTTACCATATTACTTGAATGCAAAAAGACTTCTTCGCTGAACAATTTTATTATCAAGCAAATTAACTTTAAATCAAATATATTACAACAGGTCGTTTAACCCACTTAACAATAGGCCACCAAGCTTTGCTAGAGGTTAAACAATGTATTGCGTGTATTGGCAGAATACAAGTTATTTTATGTTAATTCATAGTAATAGTAGAAGTGCTTTAAGCTAATTCATAGATTAGAATAGCGACAGTAATTGATATATGTACTCCTATACATCTAAACCAAGATAAATAAAAAATAATTTTTTGATAGTGACATAAGATGTAACTCAATTATCCAAAACCAAATATCATATTTGATTATGTAATGTCAGTGTTGTAAAATGGATACTGTCTACCGATTATCAATTAGAACTGGGTGTTCTATAAGTGGGATACATACCCAAACCAGGATTAACAGGCTTTTTTAGAAATGTTTTACATAGCTCATTAACACGTTCAGTACGGCAAGGGGTCAAATGACCCCGTACGTAACTGTCTCCCAGGACGGGTCGGTTTTGAAGATAAATGTTCAAAAAATACTTTGACGGTTTTTGCTTTGTACTAGTAAATATAATTAAAAATAGTACGTTTATATATTTCAAATCCAAAAAATACGTCGTAAATCATTGAAAAATGCACAGGGCTTTATGATCCCGTGCCGGCCTGGAGAGTGGTATTTGGGCTTTAGTCTGGCACAGGCTCATAGAGCCCCGTGTTATTTCCCATGCTTTTCCTGTGAACTACTTGTTCTGATATTTACATAGGCTTAGGTAAATAATAGAACGCACCCCTTCCATTTCAGTTTACTTATTGCTGTCGTTTTGAAACATTAATCTGTATAATGTGCAAATCACGTGGCCGACAATTAGTGGATTTAGCTTTATTAAAAACGTGTTCCGGGTGTTACGAAAAATGAAGAAAAACATTTTCCTCTAAAGAAGCAGACAAAAAAGTTAGAACGTATTTTGAAGTGTGCAACATGAAGTCACTTTGTCTATAATGCTTCAACAACTGCCATAAATCTATGTCCTAACCATTGTTAGAATGAAAAATAGTAATTATTTGTTTATTCATATTATTTCTTTATTATGTTTATTTTCTAATTATTTGTTTAAACTAAACACCTAGTTCCTAGTTCGTTTTTCTCGTTTTCTAATTTTATCTTTATAAACTAATACATTTTTATTTTAATGTGTCATAATTTAAAGTTATTTCATATTCACCCATTTTAATGTATAACAAAAATTAAAATCCTTCGTTGATCACCAAAATTATCACACAAAGGAGAAAAAAAGTTCCGGACAAGGTGAAAATATTCATTTCTAAGTAAAAGAAAAAAACAGAATTAAATGGACAATAACACATATCCAATGAGAGTGAAGAAAAAAGAAACTTAGCTGTAGTATATAAAAGAAAGAAAAATTATAAAAAACCCATAAATCATTTAAACAAGGAGAAAAATATAATAATATATACATCATATTGTGTGGCATTACAGCACAAAGATTATTTGTGCAAGTAGCTACTCGGTAGCCTTTCAATTCAGATTAGGCACTATAGGAATAGATTAGTCTAACCTCTAAACTGTAATGCAACTGAAATATTCCGCTTTAAAAGCCACTGGGCAAATAGAAAGGAGCACATTTACAAGTGGCCATCTAAGCAACAGTCATGTAGGGAAGAGGAAGAGGAGAGTACTAAAATATGTGTGTGTGTTTTTTTATTAAAAATGTACAACATATATATATATATATATATATATATATATATATATATATATATATATATATATATATATAGTATATATATGTGTGTGTGTGTGTGTGTGTGTGTATTTAATAAAAATTTATAATCTATATACATATATATATATATATATATATATATATATATATATATTTATGTGTGTGTTTGTGTGTGTGTGTGTGTGTGTGTGTTGTGTGTGTGTATTATTTCTACATTTTTATAGAAATAACCTTTTGAGAACAAAAAAAAAGTAATTAATTTTTAACAAATTTCAATGATTTTAGATAATACTGATCCTATAAAATAAGAAAAGATGTGCTAAAAATTATATTTTCTTCTATTGGTGGAGTAAAATAGACAAAATAAGTTTTAGAGTATATTTAATGCAAACATAAATATATTTCTATTATTTCTATGTTTAGCAAACAGAAGGAGCAGGAGATATTGTCACTACTCCCTTTTCAAATGCCTTAAACCAAAAGAGTGTTGACGTTGATAATGAATACGATGAATTAAAATGTATACAATCGTTCTTAAAGGTAGGTTATTAAGGTCTTCTGCAGAAGTTGCATATAGTTTATTTTTATGAAAATAAAACCTCAGAATATTAAAAAAAATAATAACATTAATTTAACCAAGCCCTATGATAATTATTTGCTATATATTGTATTAATAAGGGCCTATTTACTTTATTTATTAAATCTAATTACAGATTGCTACTTACATTTCTGAAGTGCTCGTTCGTTGCTACTGTACCTCATTGGGGAGGTTGTTGGTACTTAGATTCCCGAAGTAAATGCAAAATATTTTAAATGACAAATAAATGTTCAAAGAAATAGACTATGATCTGACAAACAGTCATCATCGTAGTCATAAAGTATGTGGACCAATTGATAAAAAATAATTTTATAATGAAAAAAGATAAACCAAAATTTATAAGTTACAATAGTATCTATACCACTACTAAACAATGGTTTAATTAAAACGCATAAAAACGGGTAAGCCACTTCACCCTATAGTTAGTGGTTGCGAGGCACTATTTTACAAACTGGGTAAACTATTTGATATAGATTTGAAACCATTTGCCCAGGATAAGCCCTTTGATGCTTTCAGAGCTATTGACTTAAGAAATAAACTTAAAAATGCAAAAGCCTTACCCAATACCAAGTTGGTTTCATTTGACATAATTTATATGTATCCAAATATAGACTATGTAATAAAAATAATTAAGAAATAATTGGGAAAAAAATGTGAAATATACACAATTTAAAGACAAGGATTTATTTTTAAAAGGTATAAAATTATGTTGTCAAAACGGATATTGCAAATTTAATGATAAAATGTAGTAAAAGGTATACGGCATGCAAATGGGGAATGTATTTCCGTAGTGATTAACACTGTTTTTATGAACCAATTTTTTATGTAACTAATTGAAGATAGTGAAATACATATCCAATTTTTCTCAGGGAAGAAAAGAAAGGTCTCGTTCTTTCACAGTTGTTTGAAAACCACAAGTTTATTTTTACTTAAAGGTTAAAGCAACATGTAAAAAGTATTGACAATAATGAAAATAAAACTGCTTCGACGGATCATTCCATCTCCAAGAAACACACCTTCAATTTTGAAGTTCAAATAATTCATAAGGAAACAAATAACATAAAATGAAAAATAAAAGAGGATATTCACATAATAAAAAGTAGAAAAAAAGCATTAAACAAAAACCCAGAAATTAAATACCTCAATCATATATTCTATAACATTTTATCTTAAAATAATCCATTTTAGATTATGACACAAAATAATTGAGTTCAAGGTTGACATGTAAATACTTCGGGAATCTAAGTACCAACAACCTCCCCAGTGAGGAAGGGACAGTAGCAACGAACGAGCTTTTCAGAAATGTAGGTAGCAATCTGTAATTAGATTTAATAAATATATCATGTAAGAAGGCACTTATTAATACAATATCTAGCAAGGGATTATCATAGGGTTTGGTTAAATTAATGTTATTATTTTTTTGAAAAGGGATAGCCCCTGAAGAGGTGGAATGTAAGCCATGAAACATGTAGGGCAGTATCAATGAAGTTTGTGCGAAAAATGTTTTCTATTGGTGACCCTTGCCATGAAACTTTGAAGAATTGAGGAATATATATATGGTCCAAGATGGCTGACAGGACTGAATTGTTAGATCAAGTGGTAAAACTATTGCAACCCATAAGTACATTTTCTACATTAAAAAGAGACTTTAAAATTATCTTAACCCTTTCACTATAGTGGCTTTGCGCAATTAAAGGGTTAAACCGGGCTTTAACATTAATACAAGAAGTGCAACGCTCATTAGAGGAGAAAATTTAAGACTTTCCTCAAAAAACATCTAGTCAAGAAGAGAAGGTTAGTAACAAACCATCCTTTTCCCAAATTTTGAAATCAGAAATATCCACAATTAAACCTTCATACAAACTAATTGTTAAAAATAAGATAGCAGATACAAATATAGAGGAAAATAGAACTGCATTTCTCTATTTAATCACAGCAACATCCTTAATCTGTCCCCATTGCAGCGAACAGCATAGAGCCCTGGACTGTGAGAAGATGGATCTCAAAGAAGAACACAAATGTATTAATTGTGTTAATTATAATAGCTATTCCAAACCCCATCTTCAGGTACCCATTAACCACTCATCTTTATCACAGGTATGCCCAACTGATAAATTTTACCTCAAAAGGCTAAACCAAAATACAGATTACTACTAACTTTGCCATGAGATCAGGAAATAAGATTACTGATTGTAAATTTTTATTATGGTTAAACATTTGCCAAATGCAATTTTTAATGTTTATGCATTCAATCACAAAACACTTTAATGCACGCATATCATATACTTGAATATTTTTACTGAAAATTATTAAAGATAAAGAAACTATGATACCACATGGTTGACCTAACCTATCTTTGGAATACATTCCAAAGTATATGGAATATTGCTTTAATTATCATATGGTCTTAATGATAAGAGATTTATGATTAGGTTATGTTCCATTCCACCAGATGTCTTTACTTGTGGTTTGCAATACCAAAAAAAAAATGGTTTTGTTTGTTTTTTTCAAGTCAAATTTGCATCACATAATAATATTTCATGGAGAAAAATAAATTCATTTTGTTCCAATTAAAATTTTTACAATTAAATTTAAAACATTGCAAAAAAGCTACAAAGATTTTAAAAAATACTATTGAAAAGAACAATATTGATATTTGTTTGATACAGGAACCATATGTTGGGACTAAATTAATTCCTAATCATAAGTTCAGAATATTTCAGAAAGATAGCACAGCATCAAGATTACAGATCATTATTAATAATAAAAATATTGATGCAATTTTAGATTCATCTCATAGTAGTAAAGATATAACTGCCGTTATAATTGAAATAAGCTGCTCTAAATATTTACTAGTAAGAGCTTATTTAGTTATTACTTCTGATATTAACTCTGATATTAATAACCTAACTAAAATTATTTCTGATTATAAAGGACATCAAATAATACTTGGATTAGACAGTAATGCAAGATCTAAGCTTTGGTATGATATATTGACTAACGCTCGTGGACATAATTTGAAGAATTCTTAATAACTCATAACTTACAGATATTAAATGAACAACAAAGCCTACCAACTTTCGATGGACCAATCGGACGTAGTAATATTGACATCCTTTTTGTTCTTGCAATATTAATAAAAATATTAGTTGCTGGAAAATATAAACTTCAGACAATTTTTTGGATCATTTAACAATTACTGTTCGCGGAAGATTGAAGTCCGCAAAGAGCAAAGCAGGCGCGCGACTTCGATGACGACATCCACCGCCACTCATCCTTGCCCTGGACTGGGGACCTCGCTGCCAGCGCATCCAGCCACGAGGGGGACCGACAGGAAAGGGCAAGAAGACGGGAACAAGATGGGAGCCTAGTGCGGCAGAAAGGAGCTCTCTTATCATCAAGGTGAAAAACCCCCTCAAAATGCACGAGTAGGCGTTAAAGGGCCCGTCGGGCAATGAATCGGGGAAGAACCAGGAAGGAGAAGAGCCAAGAACAATTAATAAAGTGAGTACTCACATTTATATCAAAATTCGTCACACATCGAAGCCAACTGGCATAAACCCAATAATGGGCATCACCACAGCAACCAGCTCCACAACCAGCCCCAACCAACCCACAGCGGCTCACCAATTGGAACATTATTAGATTTTAAAAGTTTTACCCCTCAGACATCGACAGCTGAAGCTTTACAAAAAGTGGTTACTTTTACTTCAGAATCTATGAACACAAAATCACATACATTGCTCATATCACTCGATATAAAAGGTGAGGGATTTGATAATGCGTGGTGGCCATCAATTTTGCATACTCTAAAAAAACATAACTGTCCTACAAACCTTTACAAAATAGTGTATAATTTCTTTCAAGAAAGAAAATAATATATCATTACAAATAATATTATCATACAAAAAACACACATTAGGCACACCACAAGGGTCAAGAATTTCTCCACTATTATGGAATTTATTAATTAATAACTTACTTAATCAAGAAATGCCACCAAATGTAATTAATTACCTTAGCTTTTGCCGATGACATTATAATATTAATTAAGAACAAATTTGTTCTTAGAACTACAAGTATTAGCTAATATATAATCAATAGAGTAAAAACTTTAAAATACCTTGACGTCTATTTTTACCAAAAATTATCATGGAACATACATGTCGACAAATTACATAACAAGCTAGTACACCTTATTCACAATTTATCTATTGCAGCATGAAACACTTAGGGATTACAAACAGAAGCACTAGAGATTCTCTACAATAGGGCTATATTACCATCTCTCACTTGCGGTATACACATTTGGTTCACTGGTAAATACCATATGATTTAAACAAGTAGGAAAATATAATAATTTGTATATCATATTGTAGTGGCATTACAAATCAAAGATAATTTCCTCAAGTAGCTACTCAATCCCCCTGTTATCAATTTATTTTTTTTTAAAGTGATCATTTCTGTCTGTTTCAGTAGCAGAGATTTTTGCTCCTTAAAATTCAACACATTTCCTAGTTACACTAATATTATATAACCTTTGGAGATACTGCTTATAATTCTTCCCAATAGGTGTTTTGGAAGGAATAAATACCCCTTTAGAATAAATGCTTGTAATATGTCTTAGGCATTAATAGAAAAATCTTATTGGGCACTACATGACTTCTCTTTATTCCTATTAAATTAAATTCCTTTTAAAATTTTCAACTATATGTCTCGTGTTTTATCACAATTTGTGAAGTCATACAACTCATAGGGCCAATAATGGTCTATCTGATTTTCTAAGGGTACAACAAGTTCATCATAGAAAATAAAACGTGTAAAATATATATATATATATATATATTCTATCATTAAATTTCCAAACAATGAAGAAAGAAAGTGTAAAAAAGTGAAAGAGAGTTATCAAGTACAACTTAACAAATTGATTAATTAATTCTTAAAAATAACTGTTTGCAATGAAGGCTTTGATTTAATGAATAAAATTCCAATTTAATTGTTTAAGAATTGATATGCCATAACCTTTATTTAATTATATTTTTATTTCTGTTTAGGACACAGAAGAAAACAGGAATCTTGATCATGCCTCCTGCGAAAGCACTTCACAGCCAAAAGGAGAATCTTACGTTTTTTCTGACCAAATGATATCCAATATAATGGTAAGAAATAAAAATTTACCTAATAAGAAATAAATATTTTACTTATATTGGTCTCACTATCAACTAAAAAGAAAATGAGATTGGAGTAAAAGAAAGTTGTCTAACAATGAAAAGTTAAAAGTCAATGAAAGGGTGCTTACATATAACGTAGATAGCCTATTCAAATTGACTAAGCAAACCTTAAACACACAAGCTTTATCACTCCGGGTCCAACTGTCTTTCCATCGGTCGGCTCCTTTGATACAGTTCTTAAATACGGATTAACTCTGTTTAATTTTTCATATACGGTGTTTTCACCACACTGTCGACCACTTAAGCCTCTTCGTCCTGAATAGGCAGCTCAACATCGCCTTTGCCATATTTGGCTAGTGGTTCGAGGTGAACCACTTTCATTTTAGACCTTGGATTGTGGTACCTGTATCCTGTAGACCACATCGTTCAATCTCTTTATCACCTTATAAGGTCCCTCCCGGTGCGTTTGCAATTTAGAGGATAATCCTTTCTTGCGTTGTGGGTTAAATAGCGGAACCATTTTTCCTTCAGTAAATCCCTCTGTATTTGCTGCTCGATCATACCTGGCTTTCATCTTATCACTGGCCATTTTAATATGGTTGTGGACAAATTCATGGAGCTCATGCAGGTCTTCTTGTTCCTGGGGAGTGTTTCCATGGTCTTCGTAGGACAGTCTGGGTTTGGCACCAAATTCCAAGTTCGCTAGCAGTTTTAGTTCTGCTCCAAATAGGATTTTTGCTGGAGTACGGTGGAATCATGGACGGCTGACCGGTATGCCCGTAGAAATTTTGGTATATGCACATCCCAATCCCTTTGGTGGGTACTAATCACTTTTCTGAGATATTCCTCCAGTGTTTAATTTTTCATGTAAGGTGTTTTCGCCACAATATATTTTATGTTTTTTCTTTAAGTTAATGTTTCTTTTATTTTATTATTTGTGTTTTTTGTTTGTTTTCTATCCTGAATTTTTATTTTTCTTCTTAGTTTTTCTGGTTTTTTAATTAATGTTGTTTGATTGCAATTAAGGATTGGTGCCGTCAGAATCGAATTATACCTGATGTGTTCTCAAGAACAGAAGTAAGGGCAAATTACATTAACTTTTCTCTTAGAACTTCGAATTCAAAATCTGTAAAGTTTAATTATTCCTTTTTTTTAAGGTGCTTGATATATTTATGAAATTGAATAAACCACCTGATCTGCCGAATTATGAACCTGAGGTAAATTATCTATTACTCTATAAAATGTATCTATTAAAATTATTCTTCTTATAGCTTCCTTAGTCCCAATATTTGAATATTCTTCAAATTTGTATGGCTTTATGCTTGTAAATGAATTCCCAAGTGAGGAAGGTTCATTTTGATGGGTGTAGGGGAGTCTAGCCCTTTTTAACTAGAGGAATGGCCCCTGAAGAGGTGGCATAGGGCATAAAAAATAAGGCATAGGGCGATTATTAAATAAAGTCTGCTTAGTGGAAAGTGTTTTATTGGTTGCCCTTGCCATACACATTTAAAGAGTATTTAAATTACTTTTTTATGGGGGGGGGTGAAATATATTACAAGTGGGTGGGAATTTCTAGGAATAATCACAATTAAATCATCGTATGTATTGAATTTGCAAATTTTTTCTCCACTAATAAACTGAAGAAACAAATTAATTATAAAATTTTCAATTTTTAATTTTCAAACAATCATCATATACATAATAATGATTATTTAATCCAATAATATTGTATATAAGATTAAGATGCCCTTAATTTTTTTGTTATTCACATTTGTTTTAATATAACAGCCTTAATTTTAAATGAGACCTATTTTATGAGTGCCCCAAAATAGGGATGGATTAGACATATTTCTTTTAAGTAAATTCTATTAATTTATTATTATTTTTTTAATCTTTATTCCTTTGAATACTTTAGTCATGTGTCAGGCCTGCATCTATAACAAAATTATAAAAATAAATCTTTTATACCAATTCACCCCTCTCAGTAGGGTTACATTAGTTCATGGAACTAATGTTGGACTTCTATTTATCCCCTCAGTGCCCACTCATCATCATGAAGAAATTGAGAAGCTACAAAAATTCCTATTTGTTTGGGGGGGGGGGGTTAGTAGCACACTAAATTTGAAAAATGGAGTAGAAACTACCATTGTTGTTGGAGGTTGCAGAAGCAACAGGGAAAAGTTACCCTGCCTAGATCCACTGGGTCCTAACTCTCAGTTTAGAACAGTTCTCTCCTTCTCTCTTCAAAAAGAGCCCTAATGTAGTTTTAAACTTCAATAACCAAACGTCTGCAAACATGCCACCATTTTCAGTACAATGTGATGGGCTTATAAGAGTAATTAAAAAAAATGGATCAAAATAAATACGAAAATTGTAGATCATATGGAAATTAAAAACTATATTTAGATTAAATTTATACTTACAAGTAAGAGGCACTAACTATACAATGACAATGTTCTGAAAGTACTGTAATATCCCATTGCTCAATTAGCAAACTCTAATTTCTGGAAAAAGTATTGGCTCTGCCCAAGTAATGTGTGACTCATTGCAAAATGCCTTAAGCTCCCTTAAAAAATATTAAAGAATTGTAAAAAAGATTAAATAAAATTTCATACTCCCAACAAGTAACACAATATAGTACGTTCAGCCTCAGCATGATTTTCTCATAGTACTGCCATATTTTTGACTATTGGCCCTTCAGTTGAGCTATGAGGAAAGTGATATTTGGAGCTTGGTGAGACACCAACCTTATCCCAAGTATCAGTTTTACTCTTTTCACATTAATAATTTTCTTTTAATAGAGCCTCTACCCCTTCCCTTGAAATGATAGTCATCCACTTTTTACCTGCTTATAGGTAATAAATCTAATATTTTTTGTAATAATATTGGAGGATTGATAGCATTCCTTTCTCTAACATAAATTAAGCTCCACTTTTTCAAAAACTAGTCGTCTAATTTTGAAACTGCTCTTTTTCTTCAATGTTTTTATATGTATCTTTAACACTTAAACATTTAGTGTATTGGGCATGACTGAGTTATTTCCTCTGAGTATTATTACCTGGATGGTTTCTAACATTAATCTGAAGTTGACATGCACGCAAAACTAACGACCAAAAACACCAATACTGACATTAAAAAAATAACTTTGGACGACCTACAAAACTACCTTAAAAATAACATACTCCAAGAATGGCAACAGGACTGGTTGTTAACATACAACAAACTGAGACAAATTAAAACTACAGTTAAGACATGGAGTGATAAATTTGAAGCATTTACATGGAGAGACGAAGTAGTCCTTACTAGACTACGTATAGGTCATTCTCTCCTAACCATGGTTACTTACCTATTTAAAAAGAAAAGAATGCCTAACTGCAATGTGTGTAATGCTCTGCTTACAATAAAACACATACTAACAGACTGTAAAAGACGTAACCATCTAAAGATCCCTCATGACTTACTCAAGATAGCCCACACATTCCCATAATGCTCCAACATTTACATGAAATTAACATACTCACAAATTTAGAAGTATTACATTTTAAAATCCTTTTTAATTCTTCATAAATTAAATATTTTAAACTCCAGCTAAACTGTTTTACTGTATGTGTGTGTGTGTGTGTGTGTGTGTGTGTGTGTGTGTGTGTGTGTGTGTGTGTGTGTGTGTGCGCATGTTTGTATATGTGATAAAGAAAGTAAAAGCATATGATTGTAAATATTTTAGATATTAGAAAATTTTATCTGTTCATTTTATTGTACATACTACATTTTTTTTATTTGATTTTAGTTTTGTTTTTAACCATTGAAAGTATATAATTGTTTACATAATTTTATTAGTCTTTATAGTTTTTAATTATCTAGTTTCCTTACAAGATTTTTTGTTTTTGAATTTAATGTTTCGGTTTTGTTTATTTATTTTATTTGTTGTTTCGTGTTTTTTTGTTGTTTTTTGTTGAGTTTTGTTATTTGATTGTGTTCTGTTATTTAGTTGAGTTTTATTTAGTTGTGTTCTGTTATTTAGTTGCGTTTTGTTATTTGTTTGCGTTCTTAGTTTGTATTGTTTAATTTTTTCTTGCTATTGTTTTCATTTTTGTATTTTGTTTATATACATTGTTTTTTTTGATGAGCAATATTGCCTCGCTGCGAACGCTCCAAAATAACTAAATAACATTAATCTATATATTCGACAATATACTCAACTATCTTCTAAACCATATTGTATCTTTTTTTTATCATCAGTTTTATTTTCATAAATACCATTTTGTGATTTCAAGGAACAATCAGCTCCAAAAACTAAGCAAGAAAACATTACTGATGGGCAACAGAAAATGTCAGCTGAGCCAAATTCTACATTAGATGCGTTTGAGCGTAGGGTAAGTTATCATCATTATTCATATATTTACATGGACTGTTAGCGCATATAAAACCCTTTACTAATTGGGGAGGAACTCATTGGTCTCCCTGGAAACTAGTGTGCAATGGTTCTAATTTAAATGAATATTTAATAATTTAAATGAGTATTGGAAAAGGTGAAATGTAAATTCCTATATTATGATCAATTGACAGAAAACAATCTAATTATTATAGCAAACATTTATTTTTATACAAAATAACATCCATTGGTTTCAGGACACTTTTCCAACACAGTTAGAGACTAATTATCATCCCAGTTTTAATGTCTTGTTCAAAAAAACGTATTCAGTTTAAATAAATCAATTTTGTAATGCTTAATTTCTAAAAACAAATGTGTCAAATGCTCTGAAAAAGTAGTATTTAGAACGTAATAAGGAAGGTAATTAAGATAGAGTGATAAAAATTCTATTTTCAAATTACATAATTTTGTTTTTAAAGTTAACATGGACAAACAGGTGGTAAAGCACTTATATGAAGTATTGATACTTATAAAAGACTTGCAGATATTTTTATGATAAAAGACAAAAATTCTCATATCTTCTGTACTTATCTTTAATTTATTCATATATGTATGTATACGTATACACACACAGACACACACACACACACACACACGCACATATATATATATATATATATATATATATATATATATAAATACATATATATTGTAACCTCTGTCTGTATATTAATTTCCCCCAAAAAATTTCATGATAATTTTTCGTTTCACATGGAATTGAACCAATATCAACCATTTTAGCCTTTGTGTCTGTTTGTTATCTTTTCACGCCTTAACTACCATACCAAATTTTATGAAACTTGATACGTGAATTATTACCCTTATACTTAAGCTTAGGCTATACTAATATTCTCAGAGACAAACAGGAGTGGGAGATATAAGGGAGCCCTGAAATAAAAAATTGAGATATTTCGTTTCCAATTGGTTTTTCAGCAAACATGTACATAACAGAAGTTATTTATTTTGTTATTTAAAGTAACATTTGTTATATACACTTTTGTCATATAATGGAGTATATACAAGATAAACGCTAAAAACTATATAAACGACTGAACTGAACTAAACAAAACTCGGTATTTGAGTAAGTAATACATTTTTAAGCTATTTTGTGAAAAAAAAAAAAAAAAGGTTTGTCTTAGGGGTTGGCTAACTGTTGTGCGTGATTGCCTATACTGTTTTTCCAGCTGTGTGCATGACGCGCTTCAAGCGTCTCGACTAGAAGTAAGCTTAAATACCCTTATCTTTCAAAAAGGTTAAAACTTTAGTAATTTCAAACCTATTTTGTATTAAATGGACCAAAAAAAGGCTATAGTAAGACTGAGCATTTTTGGCCAGCAACGAAAGTGTCAAAAGGATGAACACTAGAAAGGGGGGGGGGTGAAAGCGCTGGGCAGATGAACCTAGTTACTTCTGGTACTTATTAACACTGCTCCTTTAATATGTCATGCTTTATTGAACATACTATGTACCTTTATGAATATAAAGTTTATTTATACAATATAAAAGGAGTATTTTGCAATAATGGTTATTATGTACATAAAATAGTTGTAATCTTTGTTCTTTTGACCGCTTTTGGGCAATGAAGCTTTTATTCAACCATGGTTTGGAATAGAGAATACTGTCCATGATTATGAATTATATAGTTTTGAAAAACAGGAAATATAAAAATATTGTGGATAGTGAAGTATAAAAGTAGCAAATACCTTTATTATTAGTGTATCCTGAGCAAAACCAGGTACTTTATATATACATATAAATTGTAACCTCAGACTGTACATTGATTTTTTAAAAAAAACTCCAGCGGGAGTCAACAATTGTATTGGTCACTAATGACTAAAATGAACTAAACAAAACTTGGTGTGTGAATTAGCATTAGCTCTTCCATGATTAAAGGCTGTATCAACATTTCTAGGAACGATCAGAAGTGGGGGTTATAAGGGATGCCTGAAATAAAAATTTTGATATTTTGTTTTTGGCAAACGTGCACATAACAAAAATTGTCGATTTTATTAATATATACACTTTTGTCGTGTGCCAAAGTATAAATGATATACACTAAAAACTAGAGTGGAATCAGCAATTTTATTGGTCAACAAATAAACACTGATGTTTAGAATAGTTTTTCTCATATACACTTTTATTGTGCAACAAAAGTAATGGTGATAAGCGCTTTAAACAACAACTAAACATTAAATGGCGTGTAATGTTAAAATAAATAGAAATGAACTAAGTACTCATAAAACTTTATGTGATTATGACTTATACTATATTTAATGCTTAGTCTTTTAATGATACAATATCTTCATAAATATAAATTTGGTGAAATATTATAAATTGTTTACTCAAAACTATGTTAAAGAAATTGAAAGTGTTGGGGAAGTGAACACAGTTATGCCTGCTATTTATTGTCATTGCCTTTTTAATATGTTACTCATGCCAGAGCACACTATTTAAAATTATGAATACAAAGTTTCTTCTTCGGGCATACTATAGAATATTTTTAATAATGATTTATGAATAAATTAAATATATTTATTGTGCTTGAGACTGCTTTTGGGAATATAATTTGTTTATATTATATAAATTATAATAAAAAAAGGCTGTCCACTATTATGATATTTATGACCCATAATGTTTTGAACAATGAATTGGGGTTGAATAGTAGTCAATGTTTAGGCTGACAGGCTCAGCAATAGTACGTGTACATGGATTGTCCATATTTCCAGAAAGCTGTAAACTTTAATAAAAGTAAATACACAGATAGGAAATGTAAATAGATAGGGCTTATATAGCCATGCAGTGATTCACACTCATTATTCAGTCTAAATATTTCCTGAGCAAAGCTACCTCAGTAATGGTACTACACCTTGATAACAGTGATGAAAGGTGTTTCAAAGTGGTGGCCGTCGAGTACATTGTCAACTGTCTAGCTATGTGGAACGGTTTTACCTTATAGGGATTAGACACCAAACATGTTAATAATGAAAAATGAATGCTACTCATGATTATGATTAATATTGTCCACAATATATTGAACAGTGCAAATAGATTGACGAGAAACCTTTTTATTATTATTTTTTTTTTTTTATTCTTTAGGACTTAATTATTTTACAAGTTCACTTTAGTTACTAGATATTCAGGAATAAACCCTAAATAATATTACCCAGGCCAGAATCGAACTCGCCACTCTACTTTACCACCACTTTACTGTGTGAGATTAACCCTCGTCTCCTACGGTGGTTCTTCCTCCCACATTTCCTACGGTGTGCTGGCTCCTGAAGGGCGTAACCATTAAAGAAATCATTAATTATGCAGGAAAAGGATAAATATTGATTAAAAATTAAAAAAAAAATATTTACTTTAATGTTTAAAAAAGTTAACATTGATACTTCTATCAGTCTTCATTGTCTTTTGACTAAATTTTGAGAGTCTCTTAAAGTTATATACTTAAATTATAAAAAAAAAAAAATACAAAATAAAGGAACAAAAGTGAGAATTAAATTCAAGAAAACTTGTTGTCTTGTCGTCAAACCTGCATTTCTCGAGGATAAATTCAAATCGTGCTCGGGACATACGGGTAGTACATCAAAACATGTGTGGACCATAAATTTGGGAAAACATTTCCTTGGTATTCAGGGTGGAATTTTTCAATGTGTCACTAAAATAAAGGAGGCCAAAAAAGGCTTTAAATTCTTAATTATTTGTAATGAAATATACGAAACATCGCCGGTAAATTAATGCCGCGTCCGTTCGATTTCTCCGTTTGTGTGCTTTACAACATCACTTATCATTTCTTCACCAATGAAAAGTAAAAACAGTTTAAAAATATCCGTGATGCTTCTTGTTTCTCCTCTTGGGCCAGGATTTCCTTTGACCATATTGATCGCATCGGCTTATCGGTTTCCCCATCCTTGCCGAAATCGACATTTCTCTCATCATCGTCAAAAACCTGGTCATTTTTCAATCCACACTCATTATCACTCTCATCAGCATCAAATACATCATCAACATTGTGTAATATCTCATCTTCCGGCTCGGATGTACTATCCTCGTTTTCTTCCAACATGTCTTCATTCTCTTGGCGTCGAAACTCCTCCAAAATTTCTTCCGGGGTTGTGAAAATTTTATTGAATGCCATTCTAAAAAAAAATCGTGCATTCTTATGGGAATGTAGAAATAATCGTGAAAAAATCTAAAGAATAGAACCTACGGTGGGTCGGATCTGACCCCTAACTTATTTCCTACGGTGGGTCGGATCTGACCGAATGGGTAATAATGAGGAGAGGACACTTACCTGAGCGAAGTGGACTTGTCAGCCTCTCAAGCACTACTGGAGAGGAGGGTACCTAGGACCATGGAACAGTCGGCGAAGCCAGGCGATTTTTAGACAAGGGGGAACCGGCTCCCCGGTCGGATCCGACCCAACCGTAGGAGATGAGGGTTAAGGTCACACTACCATCTTATAATGTAAGCCCCATACGTTCCTTGCCAACTCACTTTCGACAAAATTTTTTCAGCCTTTTTTTCTTCAAGTTCTTGGCCATTTTATGGAATATGTTATTTAACTCGTAGTAGTGGGTTTTTAACGTCTCACGTTCATTTGGAGTGCGAGATCTTTGAAAGATCCTGCGTGCTCTATTCTAGTCCTTCTTAGCTCTAGTGAGATCTTCATTCCACCACGATACCATGCCTTGATTGGATCCTCTCAACCCAAGAACCTTGTACGACGCAGTTGTAAGGCAGGTAAATAAGTTGGCTTCTGCAGCATTGATTCCATCTCGGGATTCTAGATCATAGGTAGTCTCTCCCTTTATGTGCCATTCAAGGATGTCAACGAAATTGTTCCAGTCGACATCTTTAGTCAAAAACCGGAGCTTCCTTGGATCTGAGAGCTTGGTTGTCCTATTAAACATTAGGAAAGTCAGGACGTGATGATCGCTGCAGGTCCAATCCTCGTTAACTTTCGAGCTCGAGAGGTGTCTGATAGCTTCCCCATTCGAAATAGTGAGATCTATATGCGAACTACTGTTGTTAGATTGAAAGGTTGGGGGGGGGGAATGAAGGGTAATTAAGGATATATTGGCTTCTACTACATACGAAGTCTTCTATAATTCGGCCGTGTTCATCAAGTTTTGGAGTTCCCCACGTCGAAGAATGGGCATTAAAGTCTCCCAGTACCAATATTTTCCCGGTTAAGCTGCTTAGTGCAAATTCGAGACTTTCTATAATCTCGCATGGTATGGAATATCTGAAGAATACAGATATGACGGTAAAGTTTACATCCCGTGCATGAATATGAGCAACTGCTAGCTGTCTTGTCATGAGATGGCTAAGCTCAGTAACAATCATAGTGTAGTGGCAGCATTCGTTGCCATGGGAACGTGGTGAGCATTGCCATGGCAACGGAGCCAGCCAGCTGTGAAGGCTAGTGTTCTTCTGCCTTTCACTCAGTTTACATATGTAGCTCCTTCTTTTGATAATCTTCAAATATGTATATGTTACAAACAAATATAAATAGTGTTGTGTTTAGAACATTTGCATTTATTTAACGCATCTATTTAACATAAGAACGTCCACTTGGACATCGTCGGACCATTTTTCCATCGGAGGGGATGAGATACCTCCTCACACAAGGACAAACCGTTGGCCGGAAGCCGTACCTATCCCGGACATCTCAGCCTCAACCATCGCCCAGCAGTTCTATAGTACATGGATTTCATGGTTTGGAGCACCTCAGTGCATAACCATGGACCAAGGCCGACAGTTTGAGGCAGATCTGTTCTTGCGGTTGAGTGCACTGATGGGTATAAGCAAGCAGAGGACTACAGCGTACCACCCCCAGAGCAACAGCTGTGTCGAGAGGTGGCATCGCTCTCTCAAGGCTCATGGCTCACCTCTCTTTGACGAGATGGACCCACGTTCTTCCCACTGTTCTCCTTGGACTGCGATCGACATTCCGTGAGGATATGGGTGCTAGCGTCGTAGAGGCTGTTTATGGCCAGCCACTACGCCTTCCCGGAGATTTTCTTGGAGAACCGGGTTTCCCCGTACCCTGTGTCGCTCTTCAGGCTCTGAAGTATGATTTGGCAAGACTCAAACCAGCAGAACCACGATCAACAACTAGGAAGACATCCCGGCACAAGGACCTCACCATCTGCTCTCACATCTTCCTTCACGAGGATGCTGCCCAGAAATCCATGGTCCTATCTTATTCTGAGCCTCACAAGGCTATAGAGCGAGGAGAGAAAATGTTTACCATACTCGTCGGTGACAAGGAGTTGAATATCTCCGTTGACCAAGTCAAGCCATCCTACCTGATGGAGGAACACAGCAGGGATACCATAGTGCCACACCAAGTTCCACAGGAATCTTCACAGACACAGGCAAGCAAGAAACCCCCAAGACATACTAGCACTGACCTACAGCCCACCAGAGAGACACCCCCTGCTACATCTGAAGGATACACAACCAGGTCTGGTCGTCCGGTGAAGAAGGTGTCATTCTTCAATCAGTGACTCTGTCAGTAGAGGGTGGGGAGTGCTGTAGTGGCAGCATTCGTTGCCATGGGGACGTGGTGAGCGTTGCCATGGCAACGGAGGCAGCCAGCTGTGGAGGCTAGTGTTTTCTTCTGCCATTCACTCAGTATAGCTCCTTCTTTTGATAATCTTCAAATATGTATATGTTACAAACAAATATAAATAGTTTGTGTTTAGAACATTTGCATTTATTTAACACATTTATTTAACATAAGAACGTTAAAATAGCATTATTTAAAATTACTATGCCAGCGTCGGGGCTCAAAATTCCTTCCCTAAAAGTAATCACTCTAGATCGAAGGCCAAACCCGGGGATTATCCAGTTGGTATTATCTATATTGCGCAAAACGGCTCTCCTATAGGAGTCACTGTTCCTATCGGTTGCAGCATTTTCACTATTTTTGCCAAATCTAGCACATTCAACGCATTTCGGTGGCGCCGCCTTGTTTGGAAACTGGCCGTAACAATGACCACATTCTGAGCAATGAGAGCAGGACACATATTCAGCTGAACAGTGTTTTTGCGCATGACACTTATCGCATCGTGTAACGGCCGTCCAGTTTCAGATTCTATATGAGTCAAATCCAGAAAAACCCTACCTTCGTTTATGATTTCACGGTATAGTTTTGGAGAAACCTCTGGTACCCAGTGAACCGATGCTTGACCTTTCAGGCCAGATTTGAAGATAGGTTTAAAGATATTATTCTCCCTACTTGTTGAGTGGTCGTCCTGTTTCCAAAAAAAAAATACTGATTTCTTTCTGACTCAACTCAACGGGGATATCGAATATTATTATTATTTCTTTTCTGAAGTAAAACTGGTTGAAGTTTGGAGTTTTGTAGGGCTTTGATTTCAACAATTTTGTTTGCTTCAACCTGGTTGTGAGACTTTATAATTATGCCAGCGTTGGTTTTTTTTTTAAATTTTATTAGATTTTCTTTAAGGGAAATTAGCTTTCAGGTCGTACTCATGACACGATTTTTGAAATTTTTCTTCAAATGTCCATGACTAAAATGAGGTCCGTTCAAAACTGTGTATATATATATACTCCCTCCCTCCCTCCCTCCCTCCCTCCCTCCCTCCCTCCCTCTCTCCCTCCCTCCCTCCCTCCCTCCCTCCCTCCCTCCCTTTTCAGAAGTGGGATAGTAAACTTGGTAAGTCGTTGGCAGAAGTGTATTGAAAGTAATGGTAAATACTTAGAACGAATAATATTTCAGATTCGATCTCAATTTTTCATTTTTTTCCTGATTCTACAAACGGTCATTTCATATGTTACAACCCAATAGTATTCTTATAATTTGATTGAGTGTAATTGGGACATTGCAGGTAATGAAACAGATTTGCTTTTCAAAAATTTAAATTACTGGCTCCCCAGTAATTCAGGATATTGAAATTTGTGAAATCTTTCTTTCACTTGTAATTCCTCAAATAAACTTGATTCCATAGAGAACAAATGTTTAAATGTTGGAACCAATTGATATTGGTGTTGTAACTAAGAATTGGACCTGTTCTAAGATCTTTTAGTAAAGGAGTCCAAACAAAAAATAAATTATGTTTCATAGCAAAGTTATAGAAAATAGTAATAATTTATCATTTGCTTACCTGCTTTGCTTATCTCCTAAATGTCTTTTCCTTCACTATGTATAGATTTCACCATTTTTGAGCAATTAAAATAAGTTCCATAATATGTATTTTGTTTGTCTTAATAATAAAACATTTAATTAATTTACTATAATAATAATAATCCTTTATTTGCTCCTCTATAAAATTTACACTTAATATTTACATATTATATACATAGAAAAGAGAATACAGTTACTATATATGCAAACATTATTGATTGGTTGAGCAAAATCAGCGTTAGCTGAGGATTTTTGAGTTCGAGTATGTCCTTATTTTGTGTTTTATGTATATATATATATATATTATTTTAACATTTGTTGGATCCATTGCTGGTAGTGTGCATTCCCGAGATTCTTCCATTCCTCTCTATAGTAAGCCACTCTAGTCCATGCTGCTCCACCACAAGTGTGGCACATCTCTTCGTCCCAATTTTTCATTGGTCTGCCTCTGCTTCTTTTATGTTCTCTAGGTGACCAGTCTTTGATCTTCCAGCTATCTTCATGTATTCTTCTTATCATATGTCCTGTCCATTTCCATTTCCTTAGAAAGAAACACTTAGCAATGTCCTCCAGGTCAGTCCTTATTCTTATCCAGCCCTTCGTTCTGTGTTCTTTTTTACTAATGCTGAGCATGTATCGTTCCATACTTTGTTGTGTTTACGCATATTTTCGATAACTGTTTTTGTCAGTCTCCAGGTTCGCACCCATATGTTAGTACTGGTAATACTGTGGAATTCCAACGTTTATTTTGTAGTTACTTTTAAAAACAGGAGAACTTAGGGTTTGATATGGCCAATGACCAATTAAGGCACAGCAGCCTTTATTGAAAGCTCAGGGTTTATGAAAATTTTAGATTAACTATCATTTGGGAACTAAGGCTGAGGAGGCTAAAGAAAAATAGGAGAGCTAATGAGTTCCCTAAGGGTCATTCCATCTCAAATCAATAAAAAAAAAATGATTTCGACACCCATGATTTCAGATTTTGTTGAATTTTATTTTTGGGGTTCTATTCATTGATTTAAGAAACCATACCAAATATTTTTGATATATCTTTAACGGTTTGGATTTTATGGCCTCTTAAAGTTTTGTGATTTTAGTGTTTTCTATCGATTAGGATTAGGGTTAATGTGGTTTGGGCAATCAACAGCTAGGTTATTATGCCCTTTATATTAGTATGATGCTGTTTGCAAGTGTCTGTATACTTTATGTTATAAATAATATTATCTAATAGATTGTATATGCTCTTACCATATCCTAAGGGTATTTAAGTTACTAATTTTTATATAATTATTTATTAACTAAATCTAAGTTTTCTTTCTTAAAAGTACTTATTTTCTACTGGTATTACAATTAGCTAATATTACAATTAAATGACTCGCACTGTATGTACTTTTTTCATTTTTTTATTTATTTTTTTTTATTTTTCAATTAATTTAAATCATTTTATCACACATACTCACACACTTACTGCATTTTTTTATTATTTTTTTTATTTTTATATATATATATTTTTTTTTGTTTTTATTATTTATTTTTTTTTATACATAAATAGATAGATGAAAGCCACTTTGGATTATCAGAATTCTGCCAGTCCAGGGATCTAGCCTACCTCCTCTTCGCCCTCATCACCTGCATTCTTGGAGCTTACCACCAAGTCTATAATACTCCGATTTAAAGCCAGCAGGCTGAAGCTATCATGTTCGTAAGAGCAATCATTTCTTCTTCTGGACTTTTCTTTCTTCACTTGGTAGGGGTAGTTTTCTTAATTTTGTATGGTACTGTCATTGCTGTCTGTGGAGGTTGTTACTGATGGCGTCTCTTTCTTTTTATCAGTGAAATTAGTTTCGCCTGGATGGTTTCATGTACTTTTTTTTTTTTTTTTTTTTTTTTTTTTTTTTTTTATATATAATTAATTTATGACACATATATACACACACTGCATTTTTTTTTTTTTTTTTTTTCAAGTACTTATAATCAATTCATCACACTCTCACACATACATACATACTGATTTTTTTTTTCTTTTTTTTTTCACTTGAGTAATCTCACTATATACATACATATATATACAAACATCATATATGTAATATGTACATATACATACATACATATACACATATATATATACACACACACACACACACACATATATATATATATATATATATATATATATATATATATATATATATATATATATATATACTCACATTTACTTATCCTTATATGTACACTCAAATACAATATTTTTTCAATTAGTTTCAAATAAACCTGACTTATTATGTACCTAACAAAAGTATTTTCACTTTTGAATGTAGTGTATGCATCTTATAAACTATTCATCTAATTGTTGGCTATTAAATTTTATTATAAAGTGACAGCTGCTTTAGGAAAAGAATAATTTTATCTATTGCTTGGGATGAGTCTTGTAATGCCATTTTTATGTTTGGGGGGATTCCATTGTCTTCCAATGTAGTTTGGGCAGCTTGACATTCTTCTACTAGATGCTGAATAGTGAACGGAACATTACAATGCTCGCATAGTGGTTCAGGGTCTTTCGTAATCAGATGGATATGTGTATAATTTGTGTGTCCTATGCGAAGTCTTGTTGTCACTAGCTCCTCTCTTCGGTTTCCTCTGTAGGAGCTACACCATTTCCCTGGAGAATGTTTTATATTTCTCAACTTATTGTGAGGGGCACTTCTGACCACATTAAATGCCAATTGTCCCGGACTTACTTATTTAGCCAAGTGCTTATATCGCTTGCTTCGTAGACAATGAGTTCAGGTCCTACCATATGTGCTGCTTCCTTTGCAGCTTTATCAGCCGACTCATTTCCTACGATTCCTGAGTGTGCAGGTATCCACAGCAGTTTAATTTCTTTTCCTAAATTGTTTAAAATATGTAGGTAGTTGTAAATTTTTGTTATTGTGATGTGTGATTTGGAGTTCTGGATACTTTGAAGAGCGGACATGGAGTCTGTGCAGATCAAGATCTTGGTGTGATTGGCATTTATGGCTAGGTATAGTGCAGTAGCTATTGCTTGGAGCTCGGCCGTATGGATGGAAGCGAATGGGGGTAATTTATTTTTCTTTATTAATTTTCCCATAATCACTGCATATCCTACATGTTCTCTATTTTTGGATCCATCAGTGTATATGGTTGTGAAGTCTTTGTGCGCATTTAAGTAGTAATATATTCGGTCGATTTCGGTGTTCCTATCCAGTGACCGCAGTTTGTAGTCTATGTTAGGGGGTTGAATATTCCATAGTGGGATTTCTTGATCGACATCAGGAAGCACAGCTTCTATTCCATGGATATCGGTTGCTACTTGGAGATGTCGTATACCTAGTGGAGCGGGATGGGATGGTCTGCTATTGTATGCTCTTATATATCGTGGATGGAATATATAGTTATGTGCTGGGTTCCTGGGTTGTAGCTTGATTTTTGAGATGTATGTGTTCACTATTGCCTGGCGTCGGAATACTAGAGGTGGAAGAGAAGCTTCTGCACATAAACTGACTATAGGGCTGGTTCTGAAGGCTCCGGTGGCTAGTCGGATGCCTGTGTGGTGGATCGAATCGAGTAATAGGAGGTTTCGGCTACTTGCCGATGAATATACGCCACTCCCGTAGTCTATTTTTGATCTGATCAAGCTGGTGTAGAGAGTTAGCAGAGACTTGCGATCTGCTCCCCAGGAGGTGTTTGCTAAAACTCTCATAATTCTTAATCGATTTGAACATTGGTCTCGCAATTTTAGAATGTGGTTCTTCCAGGTTAACCTTTTGTCCAATATTAGGCCTAGAAATTTGGTTTCGTCTTGGAAATTTAAGATTCTACCTACCTTTACTACTAAGTAAAGCTCTGGAGGTTGGGATGGAGTTCGTTTCCTGGAAAATAGAATGCATTTAGTCTTCTCAGTTGAGAAATGGAGATTGTTTTCATTTGACCAGTTTTGAAGGCTATATAACAGGTTCAGACTTCTAAATTTAAGGAAGATGATGAGATCGTCGACAAACAAAAAGAATTTAATTGTCCTTGGTATGACGGTCACTATTGAATTTATGGCTATTGCGAAGAGGATGCAACTCAGAACACTACCTTGTGGGATGCCAAACTTTGTCTCCTTCATACTGAATACCTTGTCTCCTATCCTGATTCTTATGTATCTTTTATCAAGGAAGCTTTTGAGGAAGTTGCCTAGATTGCCTCTGATGCCCCAACCGAAAAGAGTTGTAATTATGGAATTTCTGTTTATGGTGTCGTATGCTTTTTCAATGTCAAAAAAGATGCCTATTGCTTCTTGTTGTTGGATGAAAGTGTTGTATATTTCAGCCTCCATTGTGACTAGCCCATCAGTTGTTGATCTGCCTTTGCGGAAGTCACATTGGTTGTCTGATAGCAAATTGTATCTTTCAATTATCCATATTAGCCTTTTATTTACAATTGTTTCAAGCAACTTAGAGAGACAACTGGTAAGTGAAATGGGTCGATAGCTATTGATGGAATATTTATCTTTGTCAGGTTTGAGTATGGGAATGATTATTGCCTCTCGCCATTTATCTGGATATACTGAAGTCTCCCAAATCCTATTGAATATATGTAATATTCTGGTTTTTGCTGCCGGTGGGAGGTTTTTGATCATTAGATTATGAATTTCGTCTTGGCCTGGAGCTGAAGTGTTAAGTTCATCTATAGCATTTTGTAATTCCCAGGATTTAAATGGGCGATTATAATCATAGTGCTGGGAGTTTATGGAATCAGTAGAGTCTGAGAAATCTATGTCATCTGTAGTACGACTGTGTGCTTCATCTGAAGGTTGTGAATTTGAGATGGTGGAATAGTGGTTAGCAAAAGCTTCTGATAAAGTTTGAGGCTCATTTACAATTTCTCCGTTCATTTTTAGAATTGGGGTTTCTGTTTTAAACTTGCCCGCTATGCTATTTATTTTTCTCCATACATTTTTTATAGGAGTATGCATGTTTATAGATTCCACATAACAGATCCAAGAAGTTTTTTTCTTTGTTTTAACTAAATTCCGGGTTATTGCTTTTTCTTTTTTATAGTTGATAAGATTTTCTGTTGATGGATGTTGCTGAAATGTTCGTAGTGCTTTATTTTTCCTTTTTAATGTTTCACGGCACTCATTATCAAACCACGGAGCATGATTTGGCTTGGGCACGCCTTTGCTCTTCGGTATGGAAATTTCTGCTGCTTGTATTATTGTTTGTGTAATGTTTTCTATTGTTTCATTAATATTTTCAGAAAGGTTCTGCAAATTATCATTTATAGTGCTTTGAAAATCATTCCAGTTTGCCTTGTTTATTATCCATTTTGGGTGATTTTTTTGTGTAATTATCTCACTATTGAAGTTTAATTTGGTTGGAAAGTGGTCGCTTCCATACTGTTGGTGGCATACCTCCCATGTGATATGATTTTCAAGGTTTGGAGAAGAAAAGGCTAAATCTATTGCAGATTGTGTTCCGGTTCTGGGGCATATATGGGTCATGTCTCCTGAATTTAATAGATATGAGTCTGTAGCATCAATTATTCTACGAAGTATATTACCTCTTGAGTTAGGCAGAGCTGAACTCCAGGAACGGTGAGATCCTACGACGATATAGGGGGCGGGAAGATTGTTGATCAGCTGTAATAGGGCTAATTCATTGATATTTTCATTAGGTGGCAAGTAAACATTACAGATGGTGACGTCGAAGGATAATTTTATTTTAACTATTATGGCTTGTAGTGGGGTGACAATTCCTCTGAATGTAGATGTTTTTTTATTGCTATCATAACTCCTCCATGTGCGTGTTGTTCTTCGGATATTTCTTTGTCCCTTCTGTATAGAACGTAGTCTTTAATGTTCACGTTTATATATGGGGTGAGTTTAGTTTCTTGAAGACATAATATGGCAGCTGGATCAGTATCTTGTAGGAGAATTTTCATTTCTTCAAATTGGGTTCTGATACCTCTACAGTTCCAACTTAGAAGCGGCATGATATTGGAAAGGTAATGTTTTCCAACAAATCAGCTAATATAGATATTATATTCCAGTTATATATATTACATAAAGTGTTTCTTATTTTAAAATTTGGTTTGAAATTATTTATACATAAATATTTTATCTTAAAATACCTTAAGTCAGTACTTGTATTATTGCCTAATTCCTGAGTATTTGATTGTTCGTTAGTCATGGATAGTGTTGTTTTTGTTATTATTATATATACAGTAAAATGTAAAATTTCTTATGGTGCCTAGGATAAAGTTTTTTAAGAGTTTAACCTTTATAACGGGGTGAATTTGTATATATTTGCAGAATGAAATACATCTGGATTTAAAGATCATTGTATGAGAATTAATTAGTCTCCATTTCGTTTTTATTTTTTATGCTCCCTTCTTTAGTTTTGTCTTTAGGTTGCTTTTTTTCCCCCTCACTGACGGACTACATTTCGGCAGGGGGGTTTTAAAGGGCTCCGACCCATCTCCTTGACACTCGCTATCTATAGTGATAACAGGGTGTATAGAGGTAGGGGACGGGATAGGGACTAGAGGAGAGGTGGAAGGGATAGGGCGGCGGGGTGAGGTAGGGCGAGGGACGGGAGGGGAAGGCCCTACCTCAGGGAGAGGGAAAGAGGAGGGGGGTAGGGGAGATAAGGCCTGTGTACTAGTGCTAGGCCCACGTGCTGTCTTAGTGATAACAGGTGCATTCTATCGATTAGGAACTGTAAAGTTAATTTGTTTTCACTTCAAAAATAATTTGTAACTTTCTTATTTACGAACCAATTTTGATAGAATATTTTGTGTGCATTCATAAATATATTTAAAAACAATAAAAAAATAAACTAAGGTACCAAGTAAGTATTTGTGAACAGAAAAAAATTGCAAAGTGTCAATTTGAGCTTTTCAGAAAGCAAATATATAATTTCAAGTAAAATTGAATATTTCCAAAAGGGAAAAGGATAATCATGGAAATCTTTTTTTTTTTTTTTATGTTCTAAGACATATGACCTACCACCTAAAACAATAAAATTAATGGTTATTTGACCCCTTCATTGTTTATTCCAAGTTTAAAAATAAATATATAGAAAAATTTAGAAATTTGTATGAATTAAAAGAAAATGATAAATAAAGGTAACTAAAAAGATAGTTTACATAGGTTTATTGTACAATAAATACAGTTTACATTATTGTTTACCCCAGTTAAGTGTACTTTAATATATACAATTCTTATGGTTGTTTTGGTCAATGTTCTTTACAATTTTAAAGTATCGTTTAATTTTGCTTCAGCACTTGTCATACATTGTTGAGAAAACTGGTACTTTCTTCCTTTCATTGTTTTTGGAGATTCCACAGTCGTAATAATATGAAGAATGGGTACAGCACATATATCCTCCTTTTTAGGCCAAGAAAATGATGCTGAAGGTCCATGGGGATGAAGGAACTGTACTGTGACATCTTGTTCTTTCGTGTTCACCTCACTCACCATGCCAAAGTACCACAATCTGTCATATACACAAGCAATGAAACATCCTGGGCTTAAATCTTTCAATGTTACTTGACTCTTTGGTCGATTGTTGAATAAATTAAAAGTGAGAGCTTTAAAATTAAAGCTTTGGTTTTTCGTCCATGCAAATTCTTTGAACCTCAATGGTTCCGGTTTCATCTATTGGCTGAAAGTCGTGAAATGATCTTGTCCCTGGAAGAGTTTGAACATCTTTGAAGCGACCTTCCAAAGCAGGACGAGTTATTTCAACTATTTCTTTAGATATGAAGAAAAAACTGACTTTTTCTATTCTGGTTTTGCAAAAGTCAAACAATTGAGCCACTGATATTATATGGTTTTCTAAGGGTCTTTGCAAACTTTCCTTCCGAGCTAATCGTTTCATTGTACCTCCAATTCCATCACATTCTGTTTTACCATGACTAGTAGCAAAAAAAAGACCATTGGGCCCGAATTTCAAAATCTTTCTCATGTAGGCACAGATTTATGAAATTGTACTTATTTTTGTACTGAGCAGCACACCCATCACTGAAGTAATGAACTTTTAGCAGATTTCTCTTCAGGGAAATCAGCTATTGAGGTTGTACTCATGACGGAATTTTCGACATTTTTCTTCAAATGTCCATCGATCCTACTTAGTAGATGACGAAAATGAGGTCCGTTCTAAACTGTATATATATATATATATATATATATATATATATATATATATATATATATATTTGTCTGTTACCGCTCTAGCGGTCGCAATTTTGGTTTGATCATTACGAAACTCGAAATTTAGTCGTTTTATGTAAAAAGAAAGATCAAGTTCGTTAACGGCTGAAATTGGACCAGTGGGAGGGGGGGTTTAGAGGGGAGGATTTTCGAAATATCTACGTTACTATACGTCGGATTGAAAAATTGTATAAAGTCAATCTTATTGCAAATTACATTTACTATAAATATTGTTCTATACATATTTTCCGTATAATGAGTATTAACCGAGATATTTGTATTTTTTGTAATGAGTTCCGCTTTCAGTAAATCCCTACTCCTACTAGGGACATATAAATAATAAGCTGATATCTAATGAACCACCTCATTATTAGGTTAAATACAACAAAGGTTGTTTTCAACAAAGCTTTATTTTACGAGGTACAAACAAATACGTTCTGTTGAACCCCCCCCCCCGTTTTTTTTCTTTTTTTCAGACTACAAAAATCTGAGTGATTGAGATAGAAATTATTTTGATTCATTTCAAATTACTCCATTAACTATAATAAATAGTTTCCAATAAAATTAATATTTTATATTCAGATATATTTCTTTAATTGTTTGTTTTTCCGGTCTATCTATCGATACTGCACTACAAGGTTGGCTAACCTGTTTGTTTACTATCCAGCCGTATTACATTGTAGGGACTATTAACTTATATTGTAAATGCACTGAAAGATTTCTCATTGCCGTTTGTAATTATTCACTAATATTCACGGAAGTGTTACCTGTATGTTTATTTATCTATTGTAAACCTTCGCTGGCTAACCTGCTTGTTCCTTAATCATGTGAAAATCTCATAACCCCGTCTGAATCATATTTTGCCCCCCCCCTTTCTATTTTCTTCCTGGATTCCTAAATTTGGAATGGTTGTGATTAAAATTATTCTGGTCTATTATTAATTACAGTACTAGATATAATAAATAGTTATATGAATAAAATTTATAACTTATATTCAAATATATTTCCGTAATTGCTTTTATTTCCGGTAAAAGCTGGCTAACCTGATTGTTTAGAACTCAGACTGTTTTCTATCAGGAAAGTTCTTACCATTTGACTTGCCCTTTATTTGTTTACTTAATATTCACAGCAGTATTAAGTCTTACAAATAATGGATATTCTGTGGTACTATTTAGTGTTGGTGTAATAAGTGTTCAGAGCGCTGCTATCATTAACGGTAAGTCCATCTTTTGTGTTCTTGTTTTTTTAGATTGAATTGTTTTTAATTTAATCTCGGAGTCTAATGGACGAGAGTTACTTTCCCGCCAAAAGCTAGTTCGGCCGTTTCTTTGACTGGCTCGGCTCTCGTGAAATTTCTCTATTGTAAAACTTCACGTGGGAAATCTGCTTAGTTTACGCAGCCCCTGCGTGACGGACTTTTTTGATATGTGGGCGGTTTTTTTTCAAAAATTCAATCACATATTTTTGGATTTCATACACCATACTTACATTGTGTTTGAGGTCATCAGATATAATGCAAAGGGGTAGGTCAATATTTTTCTCAGTTGCATCTTTGCAGTGTATGATGACAGGATGTATAGTGCAAGAATTTGAGGTCCAGTGGTATCCTTGGGCTTCGTCTTGTAATGTGAATGAATAATTTTCACTAAAGTCCATTGAGATAATAGCTGTGTCAAAAGGAGATGTTTCCTTCAATTTTTTAAAAGTTGTTGATTGTGATTTAGCAATGTAAGAATGAGGTATCAGTTTGTGAAGTTTTTCAACTAACGTTTCAATGAATTCTTCAACAGTGCTGGAACACTGTATCATTTCTGTTCTATTTGAGGACACCCACTGATTGTACTGAATGGCGTCTTCCTTGTCATAGTCTTCGAATTTTGATTCTAAAATTTTAATGAGTTCATTTTTTGAAGGGCATTTGTCACAATGTCTTAACCAACATTCTCTTGTTGTTTCTTCACAAACCATGTGCAATATTAGTTCTTTATAATCCTCCTCTATACCGGCTCCATGTATCAACAAAATAACATTTTGGTGAATTGTACATACACACACTAGGTGTGTACCACTAGCACCAGCTAAGACACACCACTTGGTCTTAAGGTACAAAATTTTGAGAGACCTATTTTCAAACCTGGATACTCCCATTTAAAGTTGGAGTGCAGCTCACGATGATTACATAAAATCAAACGCTTTCTTTCATACACGTTTTCCCCTACACTCACAACATCCTTCATCCCTGGCAAAATTCTACAATTTTCCTCTTTCTGATAAAAATCCTTTAACAATTCAACCATTTCAGGAATTAGTTTTTGCCTCGTTTTAAATCTGGTTCAGCTAAAAGTCCCTTGGGTTTATACAATTGTTGGGCCTTACGTACAGAATAATCATTAGTGTTAAAAGTTTCTTTTATTTTTCTTCTTGGCCACATTAGAGAGGCAGGTATTGTCAGCATTTGAATCTGTTTCTTCCTTGATGAAACTACCATTTCACTTTTCATTATCTCTACTAGTTTATCCATATCTTCACTTTTTTGCAACACACTTTTATCCGAGTTAATCTTTTCCTCTGACAAATCAATTCCAAGAACTGTTTGAATTTTAGATTTTACTTGTCCTCCGACCCTTTCAAACTTGTCTTTACCTAAGAAATTCTGCTATGTTCTCCAACTGCATGAAGGTTCATTGATGAACAACCAATTTCATGAAAGGAAGAATTGAGTTTATCAATTGCAGTTTGCTTTTGTTCTTGGTGTAGTTCATCAGGACATAATCCTGTATCTGCATATTCTTTATTGTGATTGTCATCATTACTTGAATCATCAATAACATAATCTGTTTGTCTTGTTTTTACAAGCTCATTCAGACAAAATGCACACAGTTTTGGCCCTGGTTTTACCCGGTATCCCTTTGATAAGATTGCTCTGCTTTGCTCTAAATTTACAGTACGAAGTGTCTTTTTAATTGAAGTTTTATGTTTTTTAAAGGGATCACACACATACCTTTTGCAAACATTCATATTTCTATAAATACACACTTTCATGATGGAGGCAGATGGTTTTTAAATCGTTGTTTTCTGTTCTTAATTTTAAAAGATTTAAGTCATTTTCAGAAAAATGTTCAATATTTTGTAATGATTTTTTTTTAGGCATAATGTAACAAATGACAGTCACTTTGAGTAGTTTCCCCCACACTGCATTTCTCTTCCATTTAGAAAAAAATTACTTTTCAAGAATTATTTGAAAATATTCACTAAATAATTGTTTAATCACATAAAACAACAGCACTGATATACTGAATTTAAAGATATTATAATAAAATGCTAAATATAATACAGTAAAAAGAATTTTATATATAGCTCAATAAAATAATGCACCTTTCACTCACAGTATACTGGTACAGAAATGAAATTTTCATGCCTGAACAAGCCATAGAGCGTGTTGAGGAAGAGATTTTTCTTGTTACAACTTGATTAGTTTCTTTACATTGTACAGCTGCAGTTTAATGAATTAAGATAACTTAAATGCCACTGTTTTAAAATTAACTTTAAGTATATACCATTAACTATTTTACTTCTGAGCTCTTAGTTACATTTATTTATCATTTTCTTTTAATTCATAAAAATTTCTAAATTTTTCTATATATTTATTTTTAAACTTGGAATAAACAATGAAGGGGTCAAATAACCATTAATTTTATTGTTTTAGGTGGTAGGTCATATGTCTTAGAACATAAAAAAAAAAAAGATTTCCATGATTATCCTTTTCCCTTTTGGAGATATTCAATTTTACGTGAAACTATATATTTGCTTTCTGAAAAGCTCAAATTGGCACTTTGCAATTTTTTTCTGTCCACAAATACTTACTTGGTACCTTAGTTTATTTTTTTATTGTTTTTAAATATATTTATGAATACACACAAAAAATTCCATCAAAAGTGGTTTGTAAATAAGAAAGTTACAAATTATTTTTGAAATGAAAACAAATTAACTTTACAGTTCCTAATCGATAGAAAACACGAAAATCACAAAACTTTAAGAGACCATAAAATCCAAACCGTTAAAGATATATCATAAATATTTGGTATGGTTTCTTAAATCAATGAATAGAACCCCCAAAATAAAATTCAACAAAATCTGAAATCATGGGTGTTATGGTGTGGTTGAATTGATGTGGAATGACCCCTAAAAGAGGGTGCATTGATTTCCTTCCAAGGACCTGAACTGTGACAGCAATCAAGTAAGAATACATTTTCCCTTGAATATTAGAAAGCTGGAAGAGAAAGTCTATAGGGCCAAACATTTATGGAAGAAAGACAGAAATTGGTTATTTCGAGTTATTGCTTTTTCGCCCAAATTATTGATGTTTGGTCATATTGCAGCAGCGAGGTGGAACAACAGCAGCTGAATAGCCCATATGGTCTTCCCCTACAACTCTTTATCTCAAGAAGACTGCAAGGAGTAATCTAAATACTCTGCAATAAACACAGTTATTTGTGTAAAAGTGACAGTATTTGACAACCCTAGATGATTACCTTCTGCGTGGTCTCTACTTGCAGCTAACTTCATTCAGATCACTTCATCATATTATATTGAATATTATTATATTATCACATTATATGGATTTATGATTATTATTTCCTGAGGTCCATGATATTTAGTTAAAAAAATTAATGCAACTTGAATTTATTTTCTTTTGTAAATCAGTCATACATAACATTACATTCATATTTGCATACATTAAAATCACTTATAACTAAAGAACAAATAAAAATATATTAAATTAAAGTGTTATATTATATATATTAAGTTAAAGTGTTGACCTTAATCTCACATGGTAAACCTAGAGTGGCGAGTTCAATTCCCGCCTGGGCAGTAGGAATTTATTTAATGACGGAACTCATTAAATAAAATCCTTAGTCCTACCATTGCTAGAAAAAGGTGGTAACCCGTCCCAATTAGACTTAGTTGCAAAAAGTGGACATAAACCCTAGAACGGTAGTGATATTATTTCCCACTTAATGGTACTGATACGTAAATTTTACGTGTGCAACTGGTAATTGGCGAAATTATTCAAAATTTGTTTAATGTTTGTGACTATTTTTTTATTTTATTCAAATATACACATTTCTTTAACTTATATCAACGTTAATATCTAATAATGTGCACGGCATTCCCTTCAGGCGCTTTGTTCGAAACACGTTCCGGAGGTTGTGTGCTCCATTCATACCAAGCACAACCCCACCTTCTACATTTATTGTGACTAATCTGTCAATATTGTGTGGTTGAGAGGTTTTAGGTTGTTTTGCCCCTGTGTTTCTTCTCTTTCTTCAATTGCCTTGATTTTTTCTAAAATTTTCGCACTCTCATCGCTATCTAGCCTACTCTGTGTTGCAATAATTTCCAAAGGCTCAACCTCCTCATCAATTGGAGAATATTCCGGATAATCATTGCTGTCGTATCCATATTTATCTATTTCATAATTGTCATTTTCCCCATCTGACCCATCGGAGAGTTATTTCAACAAATTTCTGATTTCTTCATCCGTTGAATATTTTTACTCCACTTTTCCAAAACTATAAACAGATTATTATTATTATTTATATTCTTTCTTTGTCTTTTTTATATTCAAAAATAAAAGTTAAAATCATTAAGAGAAAATTAATTACAATATAAAAATAAATTGGAAGAAAATAAATTGAGAATAATATTAACTAAGTTATGGCATAAAAACTGGTTATTAGTAGCGATACGTAAATTTTACGTGCCAAAAAGTTGCATTAATAGTAATGATACGTAAATATTACATGTCGTTTTTATTTCAAAAAATAGTATTGAATGAATGGGAAGGTTCACTTAACTGCACTTGGTGGAGATGAAGGCCGAATGTCTGGAGGGCTCATAGCTGAGGGCTGGGGGTGGTGGGGTCGTTAATGGCCGTTGGATAACAGTTTAAACCAGATCATACGTAATTTTTACGTTCACTATCATTCTAGGGTTAATAAATAATTTTATTAAAAAAGATATTAATATGTTTTTAATTTCAGTTTGTTTATATTAATATTCAACCTATAATTTTCAGATTTTGGAAAGCATTTTTAGCAGTCAAATTATGTATCAATGTAAGGTATGTGGAGTTCTTTATTCCAGCTTGCAGAATTTTGTTGACCATAAAGGTCTTTGTGAGTTAGCAACTGATGAGAACATAAGATATAGTGATAAAGAATTTTTGAAAGAAAATATTTATCTCAGTAAATAAAAAATAGTACTGCCTACTTAGAATAAATTAAAAAAAAAACTTGTTAAATGAATGAATATATTACATTTTATTATATATTATATTGTAAAAAGAAATTAGAAGTAAATATTATTAAATAAAAATGACATTCTGAATATTGTACAAATTTTTAGACAAGTTTATGCTAGTTAACCTGATATGATATGATTGTAATTTAATGTGAATATAAGGAGATTTATATATTCAATTTTTTAATTATATTTGTTAATTGAAATATTTGTAAAATAAATACTCAGTTTATATAATTTGTAAGTTTTTACCTTTATGTGGGGATAAAAGGTATATATTTTCCCAAAAAATATATATCTACCATGCACTTAATTTTTAACTTAAAATTTTCCTGTTTTCTGACTTTCTACGGTTCCTCAAAGTTTCTTATTCCCACCAATTCACCCATTCTGGACAAGATAAATAACTGGATAGATGATTTTTGGGGCACTGTAAACCCAACATCCCTAAAAGTGTTACTATTTTCTCTACTTAATGGGTCTTTAATGGGACTTGTGGCATAGAGTGTGGCAGACCAGCTGGAGAAGCAGGCTTATTCCTGCGTCTAGTCTTCTCCTTTCCATTGCTATTACTCTTTATGTGTTAGTCGAATTCATGCTGTAGCCAGATGTATTTCTTAATTTGAAAAGGATATGTCAGATGGCCTCTTACCATATATTTTGAAATAATAGACTTCAACACAATAATTTCTATATACTCTACATGTTTTCCCAAAGATTAGGAAATTGATCAGTTTGAATTTAACAAGGGGCTGACCCTTGTTCTTACACTTCTGAAGGGAAGGGGTAAAAATGTGAAGGCCATCACAAAGGTAGAAATTTACCACTCCGATTGTATGATGTCAACTACAAAAAAAGAAAACTTAAATATATTTCTATAATTCTTTACTTAATCACTGATATTTTAGTAATTGTATGTGTATTCACACCCTCACTTAACCCTTTCCTTGTGCAAATCCACTATAGTGGCTTTGCGCAAGGAAAGGGTTAAAGGTTAAAATACTAACTATTGCTCAAACTTGAGGTAATTATTATTTTTTAAATATGATGTAACACAAGTTCATCAATTCTAATAAATTTAATATTTTGATTTCTTTCCTTAAAAAAACAAAAAAAACTTGCTTAAGGTGTCCTATATTGGTTTCTATATTACTCATACTGTTTTTTTGTATTCATGCTGAACTATAAAAAAATATCCAATTCAAGATATTAATCCTTATTTAAACATTTTATAGTTTCAGAAAGAAATTATTTTGTAATAATTGAAACAATAAAATATAAAAGTTATATTCTTCTTTTTATCCACCTTTCTTCCTGAATTTATGGTTCTGTCAAGTGCTAAGTTTCTCTGAGTGAAAACAAGTGCTTATATTATATTATAACACATTTCTTAATATTCCTTTTATCTTGATTTTTTATTACAAAAGACAAAATAATTAATAATAAGTTTTCTAAAAGTTTAGCCATAACAGCTCATCATTAGTTTAATGTTGAGTGATCAATGTTGCAAGATCCAGCTTTTCAGGTGTACCAACATTAGTTGGTGGAGTAGAATAATTTACCAACGCAATGTGAGATCCAAGGCTTAAAATAAGGAAAGAACGAATATGTATGAATCATAGACCAATCATTGAGACTGGTGGTCCTGTTGATTTGGTTGAGTTCACTTTTCATTGAAGAACATACAATAGTAGCATAGGGATAGTGGCACAACAGTTCAATTGATCGGACACTTCTATTTCACAACGAAAATTGGGGGGGGGGGATGTTAAAATATACTTTACTGGAGTTATACTGCCTAACAATAAGTTCTTATTTTCTAATTTATCAATAAGCGAATTTAACTCTCTGCATGTTGCTGAAAGATTGTGAAATACAAAAAAAGTCCGTCACCCAGGGGCTGTGTAAACTAGGATGATTTCCCTCGTGATGTTTAACAATAGATAAATCTATTGTCATACCTCTCGGTGGAGACTGTCGTCACTGGCTGATGGTTGAGTACCGCTGGCAAGCGCTTTCGATGCGATAGCATCATCCTCAAGCCTGTTGATAGTTGTACTGAATTGGTTGTCCGTCAGTCAGTGGGTTTTATGCTCTGTTCACCGTATTAGTTGTTTACGTTTAGTCCAGATCTGTTTACTTACCACTAAGATCTGTCAAACGAGGGATGTTCAACCCCTGTTCAAACAGATCTGGACTAAACGTAAACAACTAATACGGTGAACAGAGCATAAAACCCACTGACTGACGGACAACCAACTCAGTACAACTATCAACAGGCTTGAAGATGATGGTATCGCATCGAAAGCGCTTGCCAGCAGTACTCAACCATCAGCCAGTGATGACTGTCTCCACCGAGAGGTATGACAATAGTATCATTTATATTGGCGGTTCTAACCCTTTATTTGAATTACTAGATAAATCTACATACTGGTAACACAATAGCACCGTCAACACCAAGCGAATAAATCCAAACAAAAATAAGAAACCTCCAGACTGGAAGCACCTGAAACGTAAACAAACAGCAAGCGTGAGCAACTTCTCACAGGAAAGAAAAACAATTATGGGAATATAAAATATTAATTTTATTGAAAACTATTTACTATATCTAGTACTGTAATTTATAATGGATCAGAATCATTTTTATCTCAATCAATCAAATTTTAGTAGTCCAAGAACTTAAGAAGGGGGGAGGTCACGATAACATATTTGCGTTTATTTCGCATAATAAAGGTCCCTTGAAAACAATTTATGGTATTTAAGCTTCAAATAATGTGGTTTATTACATAACAGAGTATTATTTATGTAACATCAGTAGAAGGGGGGGTTTGCTGAAGGCTGAAAGCTGGAAATTGCAAATATCTCTGTTAGTATTCAAGATAGAGAATAAATGTATTACAATATTTATAGTAAATTTAATTTGCAATAAGATTGATTCTATACAATTTTTCGATCGGACGTATAGTAACAGAGATATTTCGTATTTTCGAAATTCCCCCTCTCCCACTTTTCCGATTTTAGCCATTAATGAATTTGATCTTTTTTTTTACATAAAACGATTAAACAAAAATTGCGACCGCTAAAGTGTTAACAGACAAATACACACACACACACACATATATATATATATATATATATATATATATATATATATATATATATAGTTTAGAACGGACCTCATTTTCGTCATCTCCGGGGTAGGTTCGATGGACATTTCGAAAAGAAAGTTTTCGAAAATCGTGTCATGAGTTCAACCTCAATAGCTGGTTTCTCTTAGGGGAAATCTGTTAAAATCATGCGTAGAAGAAGGAAAATGAAGGTAACACTTCTATGAAAATAACAATTAATAAACAGGAATTAAAACTTTCGTTGCTGACTGAAAATGGCTAGTCTTACCATGGGCTAAACTTTTTTTTTGGTTCATTTAATACTAAATAGGTTTGAAATTACTAAAGTTTTAATCTTTTTGAAAGAAAATGGTATTTAAGCTTACTTCCAGTCGAGACGCATGAGGCGGAAAAACAGTATAGGCAATCACGCAGAACAGTTACTCAACCCCAAAGACAATTTTTTTTCCTCACAAAGTAGCTAAAAATGTATTACTATGATCTAGAAACAGAACAAAAACAAATGCCACAATAAAATTACATCTAAGAAATAGGTATTATTTTTTAATTTTTATTTTTGTAAGGTTGGGTACATTTCAGAGATGTTGGTTTGGGTATATTGTTGATATGAGACTACTTAAATTGCACTTGATTTAAAACCTTTTTTTATTTTGATTTTTTAAATTTTTTTTTATTTTACAATTTATACTAATTTATTTTTAAAATAGCCCTTATGATTAATTATAAATACAAGTTTTAAATAATGACTAAGTTTAAATCTGATATCCTTATTATACCTAAAATTACTTTAAGTATATTTACAAAAATATTAAAATAATTGCTAAAAATGAAATCATTACCAACAGTAAACTAAAATAAAATACCATATTTACAATTTTTAATATCTACGTGTTAACATAAAACATGGTGGAAGAGTTGATATAATCAAAAACAATCACCAGAAAAAGCTCTATGGTACATTTCTCGCTTGGGCTCAAGAAAGCAATCAAAAATATACTAAAGAACTGCACTGCAAGGTAGTTGATAGTATACTGAAGGCTGATGAGAAATTTGAGGTCAATAGCAAGGGGCTAAGAGGCGAGGAGAGCTGGTAGAAGGTGAGAAAAGAGATGACACGCCTAGCACATCATGAGCCCGCAAGGGAAAGCCCTGTGACATGCCTCACACGTCATCAGCACTGAACGTGTTAAGATGAGGGAGTTAATACTTATAATTGTAGCTATAGTTTTAGTGTTTTCATAGATCAAGCTAGCAAGATGTCAATCATTCGAAAATGTGTGAACTGCAGACACACCATGTGAGGAGTGGTGTCCCATAAAATATATTAAGCATATGCTTGTATAATTACTACCGTCAGTGACGATACACAGACTCATGATGATCTAAGTTATTTTAGTGGAATCATTGCAAAATGTGTAATAGGAACGAAGTCTCATATTCCATATATTAACTTTGGCAGAAAAAAAAAAAATGTTGAGTGTACGATTGTAGCTTCTGCCAGAATTTTTGAAAAAAGGCATGAATTAAGCTTTGAAAATGTATGGGCAACAAATTTGTATTTTAAATATCGAATGGCAGTACATACATTAAAATGTATTCATAAATGTTATAATGTCATTAATATTGTGTAAGTACTTTTGAATGTTTTATAAACTACTTCCTTTTATTTTAACATAATTTTTAAAATCAATAATTATCAATTTATCAGTTAGTAATTTTGAAATGCTTTCCAAATACAATTTTAACACTTATGCAAAATTTTCCAAGATTTTACAGCTCAACAGAATCAATGCTCAAACAATTATTTTCATATGTGATCACTGTGATGTGTATGATGGCCTGTACATGTTTGTTCTGAATGTCTGTTAATATAACTCCCATATACATTATTTGACATTGATTTTTCTCTTACTTTCTTCAATTTTTATATAAAAATGGTTGTCACCCCAAGTCAACACTAATGCTTCATATCCTCTTTCTCTTACTATCAATAGTGTCTCTTCAGCTACCATAAGATACTTGTTTTTATTATAACAAGCACTATCAGTATTCTAATATCATGATGAATACAATAGGAGTTCCTGGAAAAGAGTGTTGTCAACCTTTTCCATGGCTATTGCATCCTTTAGCTAAACAATGAAAAATGCTTCAAGATGTAATCAATGTATTTTTTCATTCAGACTGGAAATTTGGAAGTAACAATGTAATGTTTTCTATTACCTTAATATCTCTCTCTCTCTCTCTCTCTCTCTCTCTCTCTCTCTCTCTCTCTCTCTCTCTCTCTCTCTCTCTCTCTCTCTCCTCTCTCTCTCTCTATCTCTCTCTCTCTCCCTCTCTCTCTCTCTCTCTCTCTCTCTCACTCTTTCTATCTCTCTCTCTCACTCTCTCTCTCTCTCTCTCTCTCTCTCTCTCTCTCTCTCTCTCTCTCTCTCTCTCTCTCTCTCTCTCCCCCTCTCTCCCTCCCCCCCTCCCTCTCAACTCAATAACTTCAGCGGTCACTATTAAACATATAAAGACTTGGATTTCTCATTTTGGCATACCCAAGACCTCAGCTACCGATAACGGTACTTATTTCACACGTGAGTTTAAGCAGTTTTGCAGACAATTTGGAATCAGACATGTAACCACTCCAGCTAATCATTCGCAATCGAGTGGACAAGTTGAAAAATATTTAGGGGCAATGGGCGGACGCCAGAAATTATCATCTCGAGCTGAAACCTGTTCTATTAATCATAGGAAATGGAGAAAACACGATGATGCTAAAGCCCTCTAAAGGTGGTCATACAACGTAGAATACAAGGGTTGTACAAAACCCGAGAAAGAGGAATGCGTCATTGATGTAAGACTTAGCCGTGTTGGCTCAGGGGGAGACTGGTCGAAAGCGGAGAGGGGTGACCCTATTTTGGCTAAGGTCGGATCGGCCAAGGATGACAACCGAAGGCCGACCCGTAATGAAATATTGAACCGCATTAAAATGGCAAGTGATATGATGAAAGTCAGGTATGATCAAGCAGCAAATACAGAGGGTTTTACTGAAGGACAAATGGCTCTACTATTTAACCCACAACGCAAGAAAGGAGTATCCCCTAAATTGCAAACATACTGGGAGGGACCTTACAAGGTGATCAGGAGATTGAACGACGTGGTCTACAGGATACAGAGATACCACAATCCGAGGTCTAAAATGAATGTGCTTCACCTAGAGCGACTAGCCAAATACGGAAATGGCGATATTGAGCCTTTTCAGGACGAAAAGGCTTAAGAGAGTGGCAGTATTGCAAAAATTAAACGAGGTTAATCACATATTTAATAAGTACGAAGTAGATCAAAGGTTCCGACAGATGGTCTCGCCCGTCCTTGTCAATACCCATCCTGATCTAGGAGAGTCCAGAGAATTCCACTTTGATGTTTTCCGACGAGCTATAAAAGGACCCGGCCCGCCCCAAGTTTAGTTAGTTTGTTCTCAGCTTTCTTTAAGTGATCAACAGTGCGTTCAGTGCAGCTTTAGTGATCAGTACGTCTTAGTTGCATTGCGGTAAAGTGTTTTATGTGAGGAACAGTCTTGTGCCGTGTTTATGAAAAGAACAGTATAGTGCCGTGTTTAAGTAAAGGGCAGTGCAGTGCCGTTATCTTTGCAAAGATCAGTGCAGTGCCGTGTTTAAGTAAAGGACTGTGCAGTGCCGTTATCTTTGCAAAGATCAGTGCAGTGCCGTGTTTAAGTAAAGGACTTTATCTTTGCGAAGATCAGTGCAGTGCCGTGTTTAAGTAAAGGGCAGTGCAGTGCCGTTATCTTTGCGAAGATCAGTGCAGTGCCGTGTTTAAGTAAAGGGCAGTGCAGTGCCGTTATCTTTTCGAAGATCAGTGCAGTGCCGTGTTTAAGTAAAGGGCAGTGCAGTGCCGTGTTTAAGTAAAGGGCAGTGCAGTGCCGTGTTTAAGTAAAGGGCAGTGCAGTGCCGTGTTTAAGTAAAGGGCAGTGCAGTGCCGTGTTTAAGTAAAGGGCAGTGCAGTGCCGTTATCTTTGGGAAGATCAGTGCAGTGCCGTGTTTTTGTGAACTTCGGTGATCGTGAGTGAGTTATTGGACTCTGTAATAACAAAAACCGTGAAGCTATCAGTGCATACTTTGAGTAGTATTTAAGAATAATTAACCAAGTGTATAGTGCATTGTTAAATAAATTCTGCAGTGAAACACTTGTGTGAAGCTTGTGTGTGTTTAATTTTGCAATTCAAAAGAACTCTAATACACAATGTTTATTACTGACTTGTAATAAAGTAAAAATATGTTAGGGAGATCATATGTGTTGTAGGTTGAGAGATACATGAGAAAACATGATGTTAATATAAGGTTTGTTGTTAAAAGTAGAAAGTGTTTATTCTATTACAAATAAGTTAATTGTGAAAATAATTGTATACAAAAAAAAGGGGGTAATAAATAACAAAAAAAAGATAAAGAAAAAATTTGAATTCATTTGAACGATGAATGGTCCTCCCACTCCATCCCGATAGTTGACAAGCATAAAGTAGACCTAAGATATACCAGTGAAGTGTATTGGGTAAACAGGCCAGAGGAGTAGTTGTAACAGAATACTGGAGATAATGACAAGAACTAACATTGCCAACATAGAACCAACAAATAAAAGGTCAGTCACTAAGCAGATTTTCCATCAGCTTGTATATGGCATGCTGATGACATCAACTTACTATATATTCCTTGTTTCCCTCCCAATAAGTTAGCTGGTAATAAGTCTTTGTGAACAGGAATCGAAATACCAGTTTGATACGAGATTTTTAGGGGCTCAGTGACTCTCAACGAAAATCACATAAGTATGGGGGGGGGGAGTAGGGTTACGATATTAAAAAATTGAAATATCTTGGGTAATATCAGATATACAAAACACTTGCATAGAACGGGTTTTAAAGGAAATTAAATTTTCTACATCGTTTATATATAATTTTTTTATTTGAACCATAATAAAAGAGATATTCTGAAATTCCTATTTTCTCCTCCTCTAACCCCCCCCCACGATTTTCAGCCAATAACAAGCTTGAACCTTCAGTTTTGCATGAAACACATAAATTGAGTGATAAATTATAAATGATCAAACATAAATTGCAACCACTAGAGAAATTGAATTATTCAGATAAAATATCTAGTATAGAATGTATGTATTCTTCTGCCTTGAATAATCAGATTTCATTCTTAATCGCTTGTGGTATCAAATTTCTTGTCAACATTTGAACATTATATGTTTTGACTATTTCCCTTGTTGTACAATTGTCTTTGAAATTTAATGTAATTTCTGATTTCAGAAAAACATGGATATTGCAAGATGTAAACATCTTCCTGGGTGTGCCTGTTTGATGAACAATCTCTTGTGGTGGTTGGACGCTCGAATTGAAGCACAAATTTCATATATCCTGCTGAGTTTGCGCAATTTTTTAACAAAGAGACAGATTAATAATATTGGATATAAGGATATTCTGCTCCTTCTTTATGCGAGAGCTTTCACTATAAGAGATATACTTCTCCTAGCAGGAGCGTCAGACCTGTGTCTATTGTGCAGTCCCCTATATCCCCTCTATCTCAGTACACAGTTTAAGGATGGCTTCAATAGCCCTGAGGACTACTTCACAATGGCTGAAAAGAAATTTTTCAGTTTCATACATTCTTTGAAAATCGATATCCATCCCTTAACACCGGATTCTATATTTCATATAATTAGAACCTTTCATACTAATGTAAGTTATTTTAATTCCATTTGTATATTTTGAATTATTTATATTTTTAGGATGCATCAATCAATGATAAACTTGGATAATATATTTTTAGTGAATTTTCTATAAGAGATGAACTGTTGATCACAAGGTAAAGCTATGTCTGGTACAGGAATAATTTTCCATTTTAAAATCTCTAGGTGATAAAAACACAATTTGTCCTAATTATCTTACAAATGAACAAAACCTTTATCCTTGAAACTCTGAAAGTAAACTTCTTTTTATTGTAATACATTTGTAAAGTAGATTTTGGGTTGGGGGAATAATAGGGGGCGAGAATACATTTCTGATTTCTCCGTCCCATTAAGTGATGCAGAAGATTTGTATAGGATTAAGATGATTATAGTAAAAATATCTAAAAATTAAACTACTTTTTTAAAATCTTATACATTAAAATAGATATATTATTTGGTCTGGCAAATTTATTTGTTGGTTGACTTATTATTTTGTATGGTTGACAGACTACATATTGTTTGTTATAGCTTTAGTTGTTGCTAACCGAGAGAAAGATTGTTCCTCTAAGGAATTCTCCTTCAGACAGAATTTTTTGACAAGAGTACTTAAAGAGAATTATTTTTTTCATAATCAACATTTATAAATTAGATTATTTAAATTTTAACCTGCTCTTGACCAGACACTGAAATCTTGTAAAACTTGGAACAAACAAGACTATAAAACAAAAGTTTGTCACGCAGGGGCTGCGTAAACTAAGCCGATTTCCCACGTGAAGTTATAAAATAGAGAAATCTCCATACGAGAGTCGAACAGTTACGGCAAGGGGCCGAACTAGCCCAAATTTAATTAAAATGCAAATATCTCGGTTAATATTCAAGATAAAGAGTAAATGCATAGAACAATATTTATAGTAAATTTAATTTACAATAAGATTGGTTCTATACCTATAAGATTGGATCCAATGTATGGTAATGGAGATATTTCAAAAATAAACCCCCCCCCCCTCCCACTGGTCCGATTTCATCCGTTAACGAACTTGATCTGTCTTTTTACATAAAATGTTTAAATATCGAGTTTGGTAACGATCAAACAAAAATTGCGACCGCTAGAGTGTTAACAGACAAATATATATATCATTTTGAACGGGCCTCATTTTCGTCATCTCCTGGGTAAGATGATGGAAATTAGAAGAAAATTTTCGAAAATCGCGTCATGAGTACAACCTCAATAGCTGATTTCCCTTAAGGGAAATCTGCTAAAAATGTTTCACCCAGGAATCGTGTAAACTGAGCCAATTTCATACTAATTAAGACATCTCACATTTATTCTCTATTTATTCTATAGTATGAACCCTATGTAAATTTAACCTTAGTGGCTTTGCACTAGATATGAGTTTGAGAAATAGAGATGACATCTTTTTTAACATCATTAATTTTAACCATTTGTTATATGGGTTTAAACCACTTGTGTGATCATTACAGATTTAACCAGATCTATGTTTTATATCCTTCAGATAAAATATGTCGTATAGGAAGTATATAGTCTTCTTTCTTCAATAATCGGATTTTATTCTTAATCGCATGTGGTAACACATTTCTTGACTACCATCATTTGTACATCAGAACCCTTCATTACTTCCCTTGTTGTATAATTGTTGTAAATTATGTAATTTCTGTTTTCAGTATACAGTAGATATGAAAACATTGCTGAAAATCCAAGCATTCGCAACGCTTCGAAGGAAGTTCTTGGACATTCTAAGAGGCCGTGTGGAGTCACTAACTCTCCATATGCGCCCATTTTTTCGAGAAAGAATTGAATTTGTGAGGTGTGAGGAGTTGCTGGTCCTGCTTTACTTGGGAGCTTTGTCTGTAAGAAATGTATTCCTGCTTGCAGCAGTGTCTCAAGTGACTCAATACCTCATGCCACTAAAGTCCCAGTATGGATGGGTCAAGGAGAAGTGCTGTTTTACTCGTGATTTAATCCTGAAGGCTGTATTGCAATTATTGAGTCTAGAAGAGTCTTCAGCCATCTATACCTCACCAACAATCGCACAAATTTTGGCCATACTGTCGAATACTACTAGTCCTTCACATGTAAGTTAAATTCCGTTAAAGTGGTCCTCCACTTTATAAAAAAGCTAAAATATACAAGAAACATTTTAAAATAATTAAAAGAAATATATTCATATTTCTGGTGGGTTTAAACCTGTACCCCCTCCCCTCCTAGATCATTTTCAGCTGTTAACAAACTTGAACCTTTAGTTTTGCATGAAACGCTTAAAAATTGAGCCCTGTGATGATCAAACATAAATTGCAACCATTAGAGAGGTATTAAGTTTTTCTTTTGTGAGAAAAATTTAATATTTGTAATATGGGTTTAAAGCTTTTGTGAGAACATTTCTGATTTAAACAGATCTAAGTTATGTGATGTACAGATAAAATATCTAGTACAGAATGTGTGTAATCTTCTGTCTTTAATAATCGGATTTCATTCTTAATCTCTTGTGGTATCAAATTTCCTGACTGCCATCATTTGAACATCAATGTTTTGTTTAATTCCCTTGTTGTACAATTGTCTTTTAAATTTAATGTAATTTATAGGTCCAGCAAAACATGTGTATTACGGCAAGCCAAAATCTTCCTGGGACTGTCCCTACACCTTATAGAAAAGCTAAAATAAACAAGAAAAATGTTAAAAGAATGGTAACAAATTTCTTGACTGTCATCATTTGTATATCAAATTTTTTGATTATTTATCTTGTTGTACAATTATCTTTGAAATTTAATGTAATTTCTGCTTTCAGAAAAACTCGGGTATTGCGGGAAGCCAACATCTTTCTGTGGCTGGTCCTCCACCTCATAGAAAAGCTAAAATAAAGAAGAAAATTTTTAAAATCATTCAGAAAAATGTATTTATTAATTTCAATAGGTAATGTCTTATTTTTAGTATTATTCAATAATAAATTAATTTCATCAATTGCTATCAATTGCAACTGATTTTTTTTTATATATATATTTGTAAGGAATCTCAAATATTCCTCTTTATTTCTTCACTTTTCTTATTTGATGTTTTCTTTTCCAACCTTGGTTTTTATTTTATTCATTTTAGAGTTCTTCTTTTCACCAATCTCAGTTTAAAATGTTAATATTAAAGTCGTTTGAGTGTCTAGGTTTTAGCAGATTTCCCTTAGGGGAAATCTCTCTCTCTCTCTCTCTCTCTCTCTCTCTCTCTCTCTCTCTCTCTCTCTCTCTCTCTCTCTCTCTCTCTCTCTCTCCCTCTCTCTCTCTCTCTCTCTCTCTCTCTCTCTCTCTCTCTCTCTCTCCCTCTCTCTCTCTCTCTCCCTCCTCTCTCTCTCTCTCTCTCTCTCTCTCTCCCTCCTCTCTCTCTCTCTCTCTCTCTCTCTCTCTCTCTCTCTCTCTCTCTCTCTCTCTCTCTCTCTCTCTCTCTCTCTCCCCCCTCAGACCCCCCTCTCCCTCTCTCCCCTCACTCCCCCTCTCCCCTCTCTCCCCCTCTCTCTCTCTCTCCCCTCCCCCTCCCTCTCCCTCTCCCCCCCCTCCCCAAGAATGAATGTAACACTATTTAATGTGTAAGGAAATCTTCTAGGTAATTTTGATGAATTTTGTTTATATAATTGATAAATTCTCTGCATAGTGGGTGATCATGAATTTCTGAATCAGTATCATCTCATAATTCTGGAAAATCACTTTCATAGTGTTAGTGTTATCATATGAATACTTTATTATCAATTTTGAATTCTTGTTCAAACATTTTAGACTAAAACTCAATTTTTTAAAAAATTGCAGCATTGCTTAAACCAATATAAAACTATGAGCTTATCCATTTCCATTAAATGTTAAAAATATAATACGCTACATCAAAAATGTGTTTGGTTTGCTTTAACAAAATTATGTGAATATTAAGTCAATTTCAATTAATTATCCTCAATATTCTTATTTATACCGTAATTTCCTTCCATATTGTTATCTTTATCGTAATTTCCTTCCATATTCTTATCTATTGTATATCTTAATTTCCTTCCAAATTCTTATCTTTATCTCCTTCCATATTCTGTGTATATGGAATCCAAAGTCCATATCAATTCATTTTCAGAACGTTCACTTTTTTCGACTGTCTTTCATATGAATTTATTCTCAATTTTTCAGAATTATGATATTAAATTTTCTTGATTAACTGTTTGGCAAAATATATATTTATTATTCCCAATATTTTGTTTTTTCTTATTCAAGGGTAAAAAAAAAACTGGTGGAAAATTTCTGCAATTGCCCTCCATTAAATGATGATGAAGCTGAGGGGGAAAATGGCTGTCATAACTGTTTAAATAAGTTATCGTTCATAGAATGGTATGTATTGGTTTATTGATATTTTATATTCTGTGCACATTGCCAATACAAAGGTGTTACGGAACGTGAGAAAATATATTATTATACATTTTGGTTTATTTGATTCTCTTTTAGGAAAACCTGTATGCACATTGGTGTGTGTGTGTGTGTGTGTGTGTGTGTGTGTGTGTGTGTGTGTGTGTGTGTGTGTGTGTGTGTGTGTGTGTGTGTGTGTGTGTGTGTGTGTGTGTGTGTGTGTGTGTGTGTGTGTGTGTGTGTGTGTGTGTGTGTGTGCGACTATAAATAGAAGAGACATTTTTTTTTGTTTCCTTTTGTTATTATCACTCTAATGACAAATGATGTTATGTTTTTAGACTTATATGAGAGTTCTAAGTATGATTCGGATTAGGGAGGTTATAAATCTCCGCCCACTCCCCTCCTCATTAGTTATTTACTTCAATTAGAAAATAGCTCCGTTATTTATTTTCAGTAGAAATTTAAAGTATAAGAGTCTTTTGATTATTTAATTTGTGTAATGTAGTATTTAAACAAAGTCATGCTGAATTTGCACAATTTGTGATAGCGGAGGTTGTGCGGAACCAAAAACTCTTAAATTGTGGTATATATTACCTTATTTCCTCCCATATGTTGACGTTATTGAAATGACTACGTATTATCTATAGCTATTAAACGTGAATTGGTAACACCATTAAAACTAAAGACAATTTACATTTAAACTCAATATGATTTGAGGTTATAGGGAGGCTCCGATCTCTTTCCCTCGCCTCGCTTTTATAATATAAATTAAATTATTTTTTAAGTACTACTATTATTTATTTGCACCAGGTATATAATTTACTAGAAAATTCAATTTTTTTAATGTTTTGAATAAATAATTTAAGTAAAGCAATGCTGATGACACTCAAGCAGGAGTGGAAGTTGTCGGGAAGCTAACTTATTTCCTGTGAAATGTTGGCATTGCTTTCTACTCACATTTACTTCATGTATATAGCTAATCTCACAATGTCTACTCAGATTGGTTTGTGAACAGGAATATGTACATTATAAATGATATCTAATTATAATAAATGCTATGCATGATTATGATTGAATTATTTACAGTGCGTCAAACAGTGGAGGGGCTGATTAGGGACTCATTTTCATTATATAAATAAATTTTCAATTATATATTGTCACACTTATCATAGATTGTATAAACTTAAGTTGATAATGCAAAATTATTTTGAGATTGCCAATAAAGGCCGATACATAATTAGGAATTAAATGATGTATTTAAATTGGGTGGAGAGCTTTACGCATGGTTATTTCCTATTGGAATTAAAAATATTGTAGTGGAATCAGCAATATTATTGTTCTTACTTATTATTATTGACTTGACACTATTATATGTTTTATCCATTTGTTGAATTAGTTTTGTGTTTTAGTGGACCTAAATGTAAATCAGGAAAAATGTGCTCAAACAAAAAATTTACAAAACGTCAGTATGCCAAATGTAAAGTAGTGGAAACTGGAAAGAAAGGATTAGGCCTTATGAGCACTGACTTTGTTGAAAAGTAAGTGTATTTTTTCAATATAAAATTCTATGTATTTGATCAACATACATTTATAGATTTTCCAAGTAATTGATCCAAGTAATTTATGCTTCAAATTTCAGAGGCATACAGGAGAGTTGATGACATGATTGCTTCAAAAAGTGTGATCTTTGTTTCCCATGTGTTGCTCTTCCCTTTCCGTAGTATTTCTTTTACACGTGAGCAGGCGACTGATGCTCTTTGTACAAAATGCTCTGTTGCTTTTAAAAATTTTCAGGAGGATGAGAATGGAGCTTCAAGATATGTATAAGAGTTGACATATTTAAGTTTTTTACCTTGCCAAAACAGGGGTTTTAACATTTTTAATCTTGGGGACTTAGGAAAAACTACTATTTTAGATTTTTGAAGGTTCAAGGATAGTGCCTTTATTGTGCAATATTCATCTAATATTTTAAGATTTCTCTGTGCACTATGCCTTGAGCTATTTAAAATAACAAGATCATCCACAAATAACAGCATGATGACTTTGGTAGCAGCATTGATTGGGATGCCTACAGCTCCATTCTTTTCGAAAAATGTTATTATGTCAGATTAAAAAAGGATAAATAGTAATGGGCTAAGGCTTTCACCTTGGAACAAACCAGTAATATTTATATCCTTAGATAGTTGATTTCCAATTTTAATTTTCATTACTGCATAATCATACAGCAGTTTTATTATTCTTATAATCTTGCCACTTATTCCAATTTCTGATAGCTTTACCCAGAGCAGATTGTGATTAACAGAATCAAAGGCTTTTTTGAAGTCTATAAATATGGCATACACATAACTTCCTTTTTTTTCTAAGGTTAATAGAAATGAGTGAGGACAGTGTAAAGATACGATCAGCGCAACTTCTTTCTCTGCAAATTCCCGCTTCTTTTCTGGGATAACATTTTTTGCTTTAGCCCAATTGAGAATTCTATTTCATAAAATTCTGGTAAAGAGTTTGGTAATATTATCTTTTAGAGATATCCCTCTGTAATTCTCATAATCAGTTTTATCTCCTTTCTTGTACAGTAGGTGTAAAATTGATTTGGACCTCAGATTTGGTAGCTTTTCAGTTTCAAATATATTATTGAACATGTTTAGAAGGTAGTGCTCCCATTCTGGTGTTAAGTTTTTAAATATTTCATATATTATTTGGTCAATTCCAGGTGCATTTCTATTTTTGGCTCTTCTTATGCAGTATTGAAGCTCTTCTAAGGAAATTGAAGAATCAAAAAAATGGGTGGTTACTGAAAAGTAGTAGTCGTCAAAAATGAATCTGCTGCCATGCAAATTTTTGTAATACTTGCACCATTTGCCCATATTAATCTCACTTGCTTTACGACTTTTTGGCTTAATTGATTTAATGACTCCACAGTTCAGTATTGTTTTTTACATTTCGTAGATTTTCTATAATCTTATTTCTATTTTAAAGCTTCTTGTTATGTTTAAGAGTTCTATATTCTTTCCTGGTTTCTACATAATTGTGAATAAACTCTTGGGAATAATTGGTTTTAATCATTTTTCTGTAGCTACTTTATGAGCTGTTTTTTAAGTTTGAAGCAGCCATGATTGAACCAGTAGTTTTTTATATTAAATCTATGCTTCATATGATGACCTCTGGACACCATTAAGAATGTTTAAGAGATTCTGTTATAGCAAGAACAAAATTTTCATAGAGGCAATACAAATTTTCAGAGTAAAAGTATATACTTTCCGAAGTCCAATTTTTCCAATTCGGAAATGTTTTCCTCTTTCCATTTAATAAGCTTGTCAGGGGTAAGTACAAATTGGTTTCTCCACCTTTTTTCTAGACTTGTTACTTGGAATGTGAGTTTACAAGCAAGTCTACGGTATAGGTATATATATATATATATATATATATATATATATATATATGGGTGGTATATATTATTTTATTTCCTCTGATATGTTGATTTTACTGAAATGACTATGTAATATCCATAACTATTAAATGTTACTAGGGCGTATTGAAAAGTAAGGTCTCCTATTTTTTTTTTCATAGAAAATTTAATTTATTTACAACATTGGTTACATCGTTGGAAGGTTTGAATATTTACCTATTTTTCTACATATTCGCCTTGACGATCAATAACTTTTTGCATTCTGTTTACCAGCTTTTTAATGCCAGTGCCGTACCACTCTCCCGCCGAGTCACGAAGCCAACTTACGACTGCTTCTTGAACTTCCTCATCAGACTTGAATTTCTGTCACCCAAGGTGTTTCTTGAGAGCGGGAAACAAATGGTAGTCGCTGGGGGCAAGGTCCGGGCTGTAAGGAGGGTGGTCGATGATATCCCAGCCGAATCCATTGAGTAGGGTGGTCGTTTGATGTGACACATGTGGACGCGCATTGTCATGAAGCAAACACACTCCTTTGGTGAGCCTACCCCTTCTTTTGTTTTGAATGGCTCGCCGAAGTTTCTTGAGAGTCTCGCAGTAGCTTTCTGAGTTGATTGTTGTTCCTTTTGGCATGAAATCAACCTTAACCCCGTTCCGGTCCCAGAAAATGGTGGCCATAACCTTTCCCACTGACTTCTCCGTCTTGAAAAGCAGTCGTCAGTTGGCTTCGTGACGCGGTGGGAGAGTGGTACGGCACCGGCATTAAAAAGCTGGTAAACAGAATGCAAAAAGTTATTGATCTTCAAGGCGAATATGTAGAAAAATAGGTAAATATTCAACCCTTCCAACGATGTAACCAAAGTTGTAAATAAATTAAATTTTCTATGAAAAAAAAATAGGAGACCTTACTTTTCAATACGCCCTCGTACTTGGTAATGTCATTATAACAAAAGACAGTATGAATTTAAAATCAATATGATTTGAGGTTGTGGGGGGGGGGGAGGGGGCTGTGATATCTTTCCCTCCCAACTATTAGAATATAAATTAAATTACTTTTTGGGCACCACTGTTATGTATTTACACTAGGTATATAAATGACTAGAAAATTAGAATTTTTTAATGTTTTGAATAAATAATTTAAGTGAAGCAATGCTGATAACACTAAAACGTGAAAGTTGTTAGGAGACTACTAACACAGTTAATTGTGTTAACTTATTTTTTGTGAATCGTTGGAATTACTTTCTACTACCAGTTACTGTTATGTATAATAAGTAAGCTCACAATACGTACTCAGTTTAGTTTTTGACATGGAATATATACATTACAGATGATATTTAATAATAATAAATGCTATCCATGATTAGGACTTGAATTATTCACAGTGTGTCAAACAGTGGAGAGGGAGTGATTAGGAATTCATTTTCATTTATTTATCAAAACTAAAGTTTCTATAATATAAGTCCCCTACCACACCTTTAAGGGAAAATAATATGCCCAGATTGGAAGTGTAGATGTAAACAGTGAAGCCTTATCAAAAAACAAAAAAAAAAATTATCAACATTGGGCCTCAAATGGTTTCCCGAGCAAAGCCAGGTACCTTGGCTAGTCTCCTATATTACTAAATATTAATGGCTAAACAAACAATATTATACCTCTAACTCAAAAGTACACAAACAAAAAAATAAAATTAAAAATCATATCTATCAATTATCAACGAATCTATAGACAGTTTTCTTTTCTTTTCTTTTATTAAAAATTTGAGAGTAGTTGTGAAAGAATTTACCATTTACAGTCCTGGTTCCATTGAGTACAATTTGCAATAAAATCAGCAGCTCTTCCTTCTTTCCTCATTCCCCAGCAATTCTGGCACCTTCTGTAGCCAGTTCAAACACTCCAGCTTCAAATTCTACCACAGATTGGGTGTATCCATTTTACCGAACCATGTCCCAAATACAAGACAGCCAACTATAGTGGCTTTGCGCAATTAAAGGGTTAAATCTTGTCTTGGTGCCACTATTTCAAGGAATTTGAATTACAATGTATATCTCTATCACTACTTTTTTTTTTATTTTAGGGGAACATTTGTTATGGAGTTTGTGGGTGAAGTTAAAGATCGAAGAATGTTAGTTGAGCTGAAAGACAATAACAGCAATTATTGCTTACAATATGAAAATGGTGCTATTATTGATGCTTCCTCTAAAGGGAACTTGTCAAGATTTATCAACCATTCTTGTGATCCAAACTGTGAATTTCAGAAGGTAGATGCATTTATTTGGTGTTTTTCTGTGATATAAATTTTATATTTAGTTTATATTATTTCTTTCACTATTTAAAGTATGTTATCTACTATCCAATATACTGATTACCCTTGCACTTATTTGTTTAATGAAATATATTTTCTGTTAATTTCTTTAAGTAATCAACAAAATCAGACAGCATAGGGTTAAAATATACTATTGTTTATCAGATGGTTGAATTATTTTATTATTTTTTTCCAGGATAAAACAACTAATAAATTATAGAATCGGTAGAATTAAAATTTAAAAAAAAAGGATTTTAATATACTCTTGTGGTGTTCTGGTTGATAACATGCACAGGCAGATCAAAATAAATTTCCTCAACTAAATCACACATGTATTAAGGGATGGTTTCAACAATAATGAATGAGAAACCAAATTTAAATAAATGTCTATTTACTAGCTGTTTAATATTTTAAATAAATCAAGGAATAATACTTTCAGAGATTGGCACTTTTATAACCATAAAAAAAGAGGAAAGTTGAATCTAATATATAAAAGTTGTCATGCAGGGGCTGCAGAAACTAAGCAGATTTCCCACTGGATGACTCACTGGTAATCTCATCTCTTCATATATTCTCTAGTTCCAAGTAAAACTCCGATGAGTTGAAGTGGGGGTTTACTGAATGAAGGCTAAAAACAAGAACGTACGAATAACTCAATTAATATTTCTGTTGCGGGAAAATGTATAAAGCAACATTTGTAGTGCATCTATAGTTTAATAAAATTGGTTCTATAACACTTTTTTGATCCGTCTCAAAATAGAGGAGATATTTTGTGTTTTCCAAGTTTCCCTTCTAAACCCCCATTCTGAGTCTGATTTCAGCTATTAACGAATATGATTTAGTGTTGAATGAAACGGCTAGTATGGTATTCGATCTGATTCATAGTAACTGACGTATTTGGAATTTTCGATTTTTCTCTCTTCTAAACCACCTCCAGTTTGATTTCAGCTATTAAAGAACTGATCTATAGTTTTACATGAATCTACAAGTATATATATTGTTAAGGAATATTCAGAGCATGCTCATGTACTTTATGATATTAATAAGAGTCCATTAACGACTTTTCCTGAGACCAGCTCTCAGACATCATTGGAAGTCATCATCTTCTGGACTCTTGCATCCTCAGAATCCAGGGAGTTATTTGCAGCCATCTGCTTCCAACCTGACAGTGGCTCAATGGAGTCTACAACAGGCCGGCCACTACCTATTCATGCACCAGATAAGGACAAATGTATATTGGAGATTAATCATTTATTCCCATATATTTCTGCTCTGTACAAATCACTAACATACTAACCACTGAAAGTAATAAAAGAGTGATTTCCACAATTTAAAAGAAAGGATTCATGATAACACCCTTTCCCCACCTAAAAGTACAGTCCAATCTATCAGGGAAGAAGATAATACCTTACCCTTTTGGCCACACACATCCACCTGCATGCACATATACATGCACACACGCACACACACACACACACACACATATATATATATATATATATATATATATATAAAATTTTGAGCGGCCTCATTTTCTTCATTTGTGGTAGGATCGATGGACATTAAAGAAAATTTTTGAAAATTGCATCACGAGTACAACCTCAATAGCTGATTTTGGTTGAGGGAAATATGCTAAAAACCACTTAACTATGTCTGGACCATGTAGAAAATTTCTAGGGGTTGTTTTCACTGGCTTCGACTTAACATCTATGAGCACCCCTTCTCCGAAAAATCTTGTAAGTGGCTGACTTAACACGTTCACTGCGCCTGTTATAAATTTGACCCCTTTGTTTGCAAACCAGTTCCATCGTATTCTTCATCTGGGGCACTTTAGTACCAGTTAGTAAATTTTTGAAAATCAGTCAATTACTTCTAAAACAAGAATGATAAGACCCAAAACATCGAAACTGGAAACTAACACTTAAATAACAAAATATGTTCACTTTACAAGCTGCCCAGCCTTATTCAGCTATAGAAAAGAGAAGAGGAGTCAGTGAATATGCCTGGTGTGGCATGGGAACAGCTTCTCTTAAGGCAAGTTGTAGCAACTTTAGGATTTTAGATTCTCATTAGTAACTTTCTAAAAGTGTTTTTGCTGGTATAACTTAAAACATAAACTCTATGCTAAAATCCTGATGGAACATGCAAAGCAATATATGATTCATTACATTGCCCCTTCCCCTGGTGCCTAAATGCTATTGATTAAACGTCTAGCCAAACTCCATAAAATGATAATAATAAATCTATATAATTAAATCTTAAATTCTATTTAAATTTGTCAGGATACATCTCTCACATTTCAAACCATTCTAAGATCAATGGCTTCAAAATTGAAAATCTTGACTGAATGACTATATGTTACAGTCACTTGTGTTATGTGATGAAAATCACCGGATGATTTCATGCATAGGCTAATTAAATTTTTATATTTCCTTCTGAAATCATTTCTATTTCAACTCATCAATGGTGGATAATGCAGCCAGTCATAAATATAAATATCAAACAGGAAGCAATGGAATGCATACACAATGATGAACATATATTAAGCTCAAGTTATTATTTATTTGCATATTATCTACACTAATGAGTTTAAGATCTCTTCTGGTGTACATAGAGCAAACCAGTAATGGTTGGAAGGTAGCTGTTATTTTTATACACTGCATGTTATTTTTATAAATTAACTTTTATGTTGTTAAAATATGTTGGATATATCCTATTTAAATCAAATTCTATTTTAATTTGATCTATTTTAAATTACAAATGATGATATGAATAGAAATGAGTAATTCAACCTGAAAATGTAATTTCATGCTGTCATTTAAACTGTAACTTCCTCCATTTTTTAAAGTAAATTTCAAGTTACTTTTTATTGAATATTTTTAATATATTATTGTCATAATTTTCATGGTCACAAATATACAAGTTTTCAAAGTGTTTATTAATGAATTCAAAGTGAATGTAGCAATCTTTAGTAGTCTCTCCGAGTGTATGTCATAGCAATTGGACTGATTGAAACAGACATATGATTCCCCATTTATACTCAAAATTGTAACTAGTCATTTCTTAATTAAATTTAAGAAATCTGTCTTTGATACATCGTTGTAATGCATGAATCAATGTATTTCTGTCCTTTATAAAAGTGAGCATTTCTATTTTTTCCCATTATATTCCACTCATCCTATTATAACAAACATTTTTGAACACATTCATAATCATCATAATCACATAACATGGAATCTACCAGGACACCATAATATTGGACGAAGCACTGAAGTTGAAATGCTCGCAAAACTAACGACCAAAAACACCAATACTGACATTAAAAAAATAACTTCGAACGACCTACAAAACTACTACATTAAAACTAACATACTCCAAGAATGCCAACAGGACTAGTTATTAACAAACAACAAACTGAGACAAGTTAAAACTACAATTAAGGCATGGAGTGATAAATATGAATCATTTACATGGAGAGACGAAGTAGTCTTTACGAGACTACGAATACGACATTCTCTCCTAACCCATGGTTACCTATAGGGTATGGGAATAAGTTTTAATTTTTTTTATGGTGAAAAAAAAATACAAATTGGAATAGAGAAATAAAAAAGTACTTTATTCAAAATAATTTCCATTTGAAGCGACAACCTGGGCCCATCTTTCAGGCAGTAAACGGATTCCTTGAGCAAAGAATTCTATATCTTTCGACGCAATCCAGTCATCGACCCATTTTTTAACATCCTCGTATGTGGTAAAGCGCTGCCTAGTAAGTGCTGACTGCATAGACCGGAACAAATGATAATCTGAAGGGGCAATGTCTGGTGAATACGGCGGGTGGGGTAGGACATCCCAGTTGACCTGTTCTAGGTATGTCCGGACGGGATGACCAACATGGGGCCTAGCATTGTCATGCTGCAAAATCAGTTTTTCATGTCTATCACGCCATTCAGGTCGTTTTTCTTGAATAGTATCAAGAATAGTATTTAATCAAACGTATTAACTGAAGTCGGTAAAGTTGGGAATTAATAGTTTCAGACTGTTTCAGCAGCTCATAGTAGACCACACCCCGCATGTCCCACCAGATACAGAGCATCACCTTTAAGCCATGAATATTGCGCTTGGGTGTTGATGGACCTGGTTCACCTGGCTTCACCCATGCAAGTTTACATTTAGGATTGTCATAGTGAATCCATTTTTCATCGCCAGTGATGATCCGATGCAAAAAACTCTTTCTTCTTTGCCGATCAAGCAACATTTCGCAAGTGACCAAACGTCTTTCAATATCCCTTTCCTTCAACTCGTATGGCATCCAATTTCCTGCCTTCTGAACCATTCCCAGAGCATGTATCCGTTTTCCAATGGTGGATCGATCAACACCTAATGCTGTAGCCAACTCTTCAAGGGTCTGACAAGGATCAATGTCAAGCAATTCCTGAAGTTCCTCGTCTTGAAACTTTTTTGGGGCACCATCGCGTTCTTTGTCATCGGCATTAAAGTCACCACTTTTGAAGCGCTTGAACCAATATCTGCAAGTCGCCTCCGATGGAGCATGGTCACCATAAACATCCACAAACAAGCAATACGTTTCTGCAGCACTTTTCTTTAAAAGATAGTAGTGAAGCAGAACTTCCCGCAAATGCTGTTTTTTTTGGAACATATTCCTATGATATAAGAAATCTAGATGTTAACACTCCAAGCAAAAGTTATGTACTGTGTTTATCACTTTACTAACACCCTTTCTTAATCCATGTATGGAAGATTAGATAAGATGTAAGAGATAACAATTTCAACATTAAAAAAAAAAAATTAAAACTTATTCCCATACCCTATATTTCAAAAGAAAAGAATGGCTAACTGCAATGTGTATAATGCTCCGCTTACAATAAAACACATACTAACAGACTGTAAAAGACTTGACCATCTAAAGATCCCTCATGACTTACTCAAGGTGGCCCACACATTCCCATAATTCTCCAACATTTACATAAAATTAACTTAAACTCACAAATTTAGAAGTATTACATTTTAAAATCCTTTTTAATTCTTCATAAATTAAATATTTTTAACTCCAGCTAAAAATTTTTACTGTATGTGTGTATGTTTCATTTTTGTTTTTTGTTTATATTCATTGTTTTTTTTTTGTATGAGAAATATCGCCTAGCAGCGAATGCTCCACAATAAATAAATAAATAAAATATTTTTCCCCAATTTTTGGTTATTATCTTGATCGCTAAATAAACAGGTATAGTTAGGAACATGTTTTACAACAAATCAAAATCAAATGAAGCAAGTATATATGCTGGGTTTATTTATTATTTTCTAATTTTCATTTTGATTCTGACCCAATAACTATGTTAAATGGATTGTCATTTGCATAACAACATTGGCTGTATGTTCATTGTTTTTGCTAATTTGTGTCTAGAAGATTTGGTTGCACTGACTTAATAGTTCATTTTAAAAATGATATCTTGATAGTAATTCTAAGTTTTCTGCATATAATGCTTTATCCATAATGACAGTTTTATTAGATTTGTTTGCTCTAATCGTACATTATCAGAGTCTTCTATGAAAAATGTTTTTCTTGTTTATTAAAAAAGCAAAACATACATAAGCCAAAACAGTTTTCTATAAAAATAAGTGAAGTCACATGATTTTACAATAAATTCAATTAAGCAAATTCTTGTGTACTTCTGTATGTTCTTGTGTTTCATGTTTGATATTCTCTGCATGTCTATTTTTTACTTGAATATTTTTTAGATTTAACATATGTAGCAAAGCGTTCTAAGATTTTATGCTGGAAAACATTAAGAGCACTTTAAAAATATGTTATTAATTTTCATATTATATTTATTGTTATCATTTTATTTTTCAGTGGACAGTGAATGGAGAACTTCGAATCGGAATCTTTAGCATTAAAGCTATTGCACAAGATGAAGAATTTACAGTTGATTATAATTATGGAACTATAGGGTAATATTTTTACTTTTAAAATATAAATAGAAACTAAAATTTAAATTAATGCAATTAATTTTGCCAATTTATAAAATTAAAAGCACATAAATATTATTTATCAAAGGAAAAGTGATAAATTTCAATTATTTCTTTTACAGCTGTTTTAAACACTAATTAATTGAAACTTTAGATATCCAAAATTTTTATTTGTTTTTAATTTTTATATATGTTATTGGTTTCTAATTTTTTGAGTGTCATTTAATTTGATCAAAATTCTGTTATATTCATAATATTTAGTGCCCCATCCTTTATATTTTTTCTTCACTCCTTATTGTAGTGTTTGCACTGAATGACTATGCTGTGGTTCTTTGATTCTCTTGTCAGACATCATTGTTTTTATTTCCATTGTTCCATCTTCAATGAAACGGATGAGAGACCATGTGTTCTCTACCTTTCAAGAGGCCTCGCATGGTGCTGCATAGTCTATGTGTCAGTCCTGGGAACTACCAAGACCCAGCTCTAACTGTTAGCAGAGAACAAAAAGCAGTAGAAGAAAAAAAGACACAAGAAGTCAGTCTACCTTTCTTGAGAGAGCACACTCATTCATAAACCAAGTATTTTTTTATTATTAATATGCCTCAAAATCATGGCTAATTAACTAGCATTCAAGCCAAGGCGGGGGGGGGGGGGGCAGGAGAGACGATATGGGTGAGGAGAAAAAGGGGAATGAATAACCAGAAGAAACTCAACACATATCTTCAGCATCATCACCATTTCAATATTGTAACCTCTTAATTTATATATTTTCATTGTATATTATACATATGTACTATCAAGCAAATTTTTTCAATAGACTCATTTGTTTTATCACCATTTAACCACTTTTATACAGTCCACCCTCATTAATACCAGCACTTGCATAAGCCCAAATAGTGAGAGGGTAATATTCATTTCCAAATGAATTACCCCATCGCATTATACACCCATCATGTTTAAAATACATGCTTAGCATTGAAAAGAGGAAGACAATATTCCAGAGTGAGACAATTAAAATAAAAAGAGTGTCTGCCAAGTTTCTGCTCCTCTCTGGTTTTGCATAGCTATAAATCCCAAGATATATATATGAATGGGACTTTAAACATTTGCGCATAATTCTCACAGTATCGAGGAGCAGCCCTTACTTTGCTTCTTTTATAACTTCTATTGGCAGATTTAAATTCTCGGAACCTATTATTGTTATTTTTTGGCATATGTCCATTTGTACTTATGATAATAGCTGTTACTTTGGGAGTCATAAGCTTGTATACTTCTTTAAGGCCATCAGCAAATTCCTTATTTTCTTCACTTTTCGCCAAAGGATTTATGAATATTCTCATCATTGGGAACTACAATATCAATAATATTGGCATCTATCATTGCATCATCCCAATACATTTTTACCTTTTCTTTTTATAATAATTTTTGGGGATTATAGCAATAATAAGCTGTATTTCTGTCTATCATGCCGAAGTTCCCTACTTGAGCTTGATGGTATACTTTTGCCACTTATTGTGCCATTGTAAGTATTCGGACCCAGTAAGTATTTCACATGTAGACTTAACCCTAGAACTACCAAGGGGGGGGCTCCTCGAGCCCACAACTTTTTGTTTTTGTTCCCTATCACCCAATTTTAATGGGATATTTTTGATATTTTATGTATTCCTCAGAAAAACATCCTAGAGTGAGGGAATAACAATAAAATTAAATAAAAAAATTTCTATGTTGAGAAAAAAAAAATTTTTTGACGTATGGGCTCGAGGAGCCCCCCCCCCCTTGGTAATGCAAGGGGTAGTTATACACATAAGTACCAAGGGGGGGGGCTCCTCAAGCCCACTGATATTTAATACTACTTTTAACTAGTAATTCAAGTGTTATTAATTATATTGCTCAAATAATAATTACTTTGATCTAATTTTAACATACACAAACCTTCTCAAGTTTTTTTTTTCTCAAAAAAAAAAAATATATATTCTCCCCATATAATTTTTTTTCATATAATAATATATTACTGAGATGGTTATAATTATTGCTCCTGATAGGTACTTTTTTAGAAAAGAGAAGATTTTCTAGGTTGTTCCCAACTAGGGAACAGTTAGTCCATGCTGCATCCTGGATAAACACTCGGAAAAAAAATTATTGTGCAAAAGCACCGATAATTGCATTACGAATCTGATAATTAGATTTTCTTAAATTATTATTCTATTATAATGTTATAATAACTTAGATATAGATAACTTTTTATTCTAACAATGTTTAGATATGTTCCTCCAGTAGAATAAAATTACATTTAATTTAAAGTCATCCTTCTTTCCCCATCCGAACTTTTTTTTTTAATTTATTTTTATTTTTGTATTTAATTTTTTTTTTAATTTTTTTTTTCACAGGTGTCATAAGAAACGTTCATTAAACATAATCCAATAGAAATAAAAATTTTAAAAAAATTTTAGAACCAAAATAAAAGGTATTTAAGGTTGTGGGCTCGAGGAGCCCCCCCCCCCTTGGTAATCCATGCGACCTGGGAGAGGTCGGTAATACTAGGGTTAATGAGTTGTATGGACTCAGTTTAAATTTTGTTGCATAATCTACATTAGCTTGAGACACAGCTGTTCTTGAGGATATGACGTCTGTATGATCTCACACACAATCACTTACTCTTGGATAGCAGTAATGAAACCTGTTTCTGAAAACAGCTTTCCAGATGTCAGCCATTTAACAGAATAAGCCAAATGTACCTCTGAGAAGGTGATCATAGTAATGACCTTGAAGTTAATTACTTTTCCATTCAGAACGAAAATGGGATTCCTCTTTAACTTCAGAATTGTTACTAAATTTCAACTCCAAGGCTGTATACTCCTCATCAAGTTAACCAGTTCTTTAAAGATGAGGTTATGTTTCGATCTTATGTAAGGTATCAGGTTATCTTCCTGAGACGAACATAGATTTCGAATGTTGAGGAGGCCTCATCCTCTTTGTTTCCTTGGTAAATGCAGCCTTGCCATGGGTGAAATTGGATTTTGCATTCTGGCTTTGGTCATCTTCTTCTGAGTTTATCCAGCTTATCAAGGGTATTGTTGGATCATTATGCCTTATTATTATGCCAACACTTTAGAGAAGAGATGGAATGTCCATGTATTTACTGATTTTATTTTATTACAGCTTGAAAGATAGCTGTTAAAATAAGATGCAAACACTTAAAAAATATTTTTTTTACGTTTTATTTTACATATTTTTTTTATATTTTTAGATGTTGTTGAAAACCAAAATGTTTCTGTCTTAATATTTTCTAGCTCATGAATGAGGTTTCATCAAAAACGATTATATTATGTGAAGTTGTTTTCTGGCCTCCTGAAATATGCAAGCCAGTACCAACCCAGAAGAAATGAGAACAAAATCGCTATCCCGGGTGATAACCCCATAGTTTTTTGCCCTAAAGCCTCTTGAAACAACAAACAAACTACAAAATTGTTATAATTCTTAACTATGTTTACCATAATTTGCAAGTGGGAAGATGTCTTTGCATATAGCATCAGCTCATCCATATAAAGGCTATGACTTACTATACTTTCATTTTTACCTGTTGAAATTTCAAAACCGTATCTACTGTCTTGAATTATTTCACTTTTGGGATTTATAGCTATGCAAAACCAGAGATGGGTAGAGACTGTCACCTTGGTAGATACTCTTTTTATTTTAATTGTCTCACTCTGGAATATTGTCTTCCTCTTTCCAATGCTAAGCAAAGTTTTCCATGTAGCCATAAGACGTGGCAATTAATTGGTTAGACTAGGAGCAACTTTTTAGACCTTTAAAACTTCAATCAACCAGCTATGAGGTACTGAGTCAAAAGCTTTCTCGTAGTCGATCCATGACATAGAAAGATTCCATTGTTTATTTAGAAACTTAAGCTGCTATCTATAACTGATAACTCTTTACATCTCTTAACACCACTCAAACAGCCTAACTTTTCTGGGACAAGTAGCACATTAGAAACAAGATGGTTATTTAATTTAATGGTAATTATAGATGTAAAAAGTTTTATATACCATTTTAGCAAGTAGTGGGCCTGTAATCATTAGTTCCAAGAGACCTTCTTTTTTTGGACTGAATAACAGAGTGACATATGACAGATCCAAATAACACTGAGCTATCATGTGATGCAGGCATGTAAAATATTTGAACCATTAATTCTGAATACAATCAACTCCCAGGCAGTTCCTATTATTCATTTTTTTAATCATATTTTCAACAGATATACATTCATCTTTCTTTTGACGAACATTGTTCAATTCATAGGTAAGGTCTTTTATACATTGTCCACTTTTATGAGTCACAGATGCTTTCCAAATATTTGCCCAGTGGTTGGTCAAAGCATTCACATTACAATTTATTTGGTTTTTGTTTTCATTAACCATACTTGGGCCTATGCTGTGGTAAAATAGTTCGTTTTGCTTCGTTATCATATGTGCTATTTGCATATAGAGCAAGTCTTTGCTTTTCATTGTCTAAATAGGTAATTAGATTCTCAATGAGATATTTCTCATTTATCAAGCCTAGGTAAAGAACAATAATTTCATCAATTTTTCCTTTAAGCTTGATACTAGAACCATCTGATTTGTGCAGGAAGTTCAACAAGATTCCTATTCTCTTTTGTAGGTGAGCTACCTTTTTCTCTAATCATTGCCGCCATGGAAAAATGCCCAGACTTTGCTGGTCTTTGCCCTTGGAAATTTTAATTTCCTCTGGTTCAAAACTTCTCAGATATTTTATTATTATTATTTACATTACACATTTATATTATTCATAAATTTATTATTACTTATAATTTTTTAAGAAAAATATATACAATAAACATTTGTATTATATTTATATAGGTTACAACTTTATATATATATGTATGTGTATGTGTATGTATGTATATATATATATATATATATATATATATATATATATATTCATACATACACACACACACACACACACACACACACGTATATATATTTTGAAATATTTTTGTGTAAGATTTCATAGCAGTTATCTATGCATAATGTCACATCACACTGCTTACATTTTCATGTCGATGGCGTCCTTTTCTTACATTCACTCTTCTTATATACACCACAATCCCAAAAAAATATTCTGATCTAATTTCTGTGGAAAATATTGGCCAATGAGACTCTCCTCTGCTCGTTCCAGGGCAACATTTTTCTAGAGTTACATCTTAAATGGTATGCCATCATGAATATGGAATTTGCTATGAAATATTTATCACTGATAACAGTTTTTTGTAGACTAAAATTAGTTCTAAACAATATAAAAATTAGAAAAGTTCTTTGCTATTTCTGCATTGGATACTGTATTTCTAACTTACTCCATTAAATGTTAAAATCAATATTTAAACATAATTGTTATTTGTTTTTATTTAACCAGGGCAAAAACAGTGAAATGCTTCTGCGAGGCCGCCAAATGCAGAGGCTGGATATAAAATCTGAGCTCAATGGAAGAACAAGAATTATTGGCAGTTTCAAAAGTAATTACTAAATATATTAAATTACTAAAATAAGTTCTTACCGAATTGTTTTGTTACATTAGGAGTTCAACCCTTATTTGGGTTGAATACTCCCTATGTAACTGTCCTTATTTAAATTAAACTCCATATAATTTTGTAAAGTAGCACGTGATTAAAAAAAAAAGTTCGAATAATTAAAATAGATATATTGATTTTATTAGTACAGAGATTTCAAAAGGTTGTAAAGTCAAAACATTTACATTTTATTTATTAAAATATACAATATAGAAGAATTTTGAGAGGGACAAATTAAGTGAGTATGCTGACACTGAAGCAGTGGAGGGTGTAAATGTTTCAAAGGAGATGCATAATATTGAATGTGGCAAGACTTACTTAGTCGCAATGGATGCCAGGCAAATTTCAAGTAGATACGTGGAGTCATTCTGTCTAACTGAATTGTTCCTGTGTATATTGTGTCCAGTGGGATAATGTTGGCCATGTGAGTTAAGGCATTAATCTTTATCTCACTTGGTAAAGATAGAGTCATGAGTTCGATTTTCACCTGGGAAATAGGAATTTATTTATGAGGAACTCAACTAAAATCCTTAGTCCCACCTTTTCATTTTCTGTTTAATGTGTTATCAGAATAAAATTTATTGGACCAATTTTTTTCAAATGCCTAATAATGGTTTCAGTTGAATTATAATTTTTAGTAGCATTCCCCCCCCCCCCCCCCCCTTTCTTTGATATATATTGGGACACCCAGAAAATGATACTATTTTTTCACAGCAATTTAAATTCCTGTGAGCTTTTTGTTGAGAACTGTTATCCCAGCCATGTATGTACTGGCTGGACTGATAGTTATGCATGAGCAGTTCAGAAGTAATAACCGTTGTAATGACTGGCAAGTCATTTTTGAATCTAGAGACAACTGGTGATCAATTTAAAATTGAGATAGCCTGAAGAGAGTTCAGGCAATCCAGTACATATGTGGGGTGAGACGTCAGGCTGATGGATGTGGGACAGCCCATCCAGGTAGTGAACATTGTTTATCAATTTACTTGTGCCTAGTGTTTAACCCATCATCTTTTTGAGTTGGGCTATCCATACACAATGTCACATGATAAAGGAAATCGATGTTTGAGGATTTTATAAATGCATACAAAAATGAAACGTGGTTATGAAAAGTAAAGCCCAGTAAATAGTGGGATAGGATGAAGTAGGAAGCTATGCATATTGCCACTTGGTAGCAGTGTGGAAAGAGGTACTTTCAACATAACTACTATTTTGAGAAAAAATTACAATTGTTTTATTACAAATTGAAGCTGTTGCAATTATAAATGTGAAGCTGCTACTGATAGAATTGAAAAAAAAAAAGTGAGAGATCCTAAATAAGAAGCACTTGTGAAGATGATTTCTACGAACCAAAAGTATGGTACTGACAACACTTTCTTACTTTTTTTTTGTATTTGCTGCTTAGTCATTTATCGCAAAGCAATAAATAAATAAATGTATAAAGAAACAACTTCTTTTACCATACTTAATTTTTTGTTTCTAAAATATTATTTAAAATTATGGAAAAAATACATAATCTCTGAAGTTGTATGCTTGGCACACCCTAGATTCAACTGATAGTGTCGTATGCTAGTTGGAATGTGTTTGGAGTTTTTGGGTGAGTGAATAGTTGAGGACTACCAGTAATACCACCTTTAACAATGATAAATCAAGATAATTGGTTTTTCTTCAAGCTGGCTTGACATTTAGTGGTCAGAGTTTATAGAGGTGTCTGAGAGAGTAATATTTGACCTAGTCATGACCAGAACATAATTATAAGTGTATTATAACATATAAATAAAGCCATTTTTTTGGATGGTACACTAGGTTTTTTCTTTTAGCAGATTTCCCTTAAGGGAAATCAGCTATTGAGGTCGTACTCATGACAGAATTTTCGAAATTTTTCTTCAAATGTCCATCGATCCTACCTAGTAGATGACGAAAACGAGGTAGAAATCAAATATTCACAAAGTATGTCTCTTTTCGACGAAGCAGAAGATATACAACACAAACTACCGCCGGAAGTGGGCTCTCGGTCTGAATAGATCTCACTATGGAAGATCCTCTTTCATTGCCTGGACCCCAGTGGGAAAGCATCATCTCTGCTTGAATCTTCTTGTTTTTTTTTTTTCTGGTCTCAGCCTCTCTTCTCACATGATGAATTGAAGAAGCACGCATCACATTTGATGACTCTACTTGCCATCAATATCAATATTAATAATTTAAATATTTTTGTTTACAAACTATCACCATCTCTTTACTCACTTGTTAACCTGAGATATACAGTGGGCCAAAAAAGTATTGGTACACCTCACTTTTTTTTAATAAACTCAATAATTTAAAAGTTAAATTTTTCATACTAATGTATTATCAAAGTAGCACCCATAACCAATTATTGGTGGCATCAAACCGAGCAAATAGAAAGCAGACCAAAAGTTATAAACTGGAAGAGTGAATTTCAAGGGTCAAAAAAGTATTGGCACAGTTAACATTCAATTTTTTATATTTAATTACTACATTTTAATATTTTGTCGCCATACCGTTTACATCAATTACAGCCTGAAGTCTTCAAGGCATTGAGGTTACAAGCTGGTGGGTTATTTCTGGAGCAATTTTATCCCATTCTTGCTGTAAAACAGTTTGTAGCTGATGCTTGGAAGAAATTTGATTTTTTCTGACTTTTAGATCGAGCAAATACCACAGATGCTCAATGGGATTTAAATCTGGAGACTGCGGTGGAGTTTTGAGTTGTCTCCGAACATTATAAAGTAGCTACTTCTTTGTTTTATTGGTAGTATGCTTTGGGTCATTATCTTGCTGAAAGATGAATGATACCCCGATCCCCAACTTTTCAGCGTTGCTGATTAAGTATGCCGCAAAATGCTAACGTACTAGTCTGCATTCATAATACCTTCAATAAAAATCAAGTTTCCAATACCATTCCCCAGCCCCACTCTAACACACTACCACCTCCGTGTTTCACTGTTGGTCTGGTATTACTCGTTTTAAATAAAGTGTAGGGTTTCCTCAACACGTATTTGCGACCATCAGAGCAAAAAATATTGTTTTTGCTCTCATCTGAAAATAAAACATTCTTCCAAAACTCCAATGGCTCTTTGAGGTATGTTTTAGCAAAGTCGAGACTTTTTTTACGATTTGCCTCACTTGTGAATGGCTTCTGTCTCTGAACTCTTCCCTAATAGTCAAAACTATTAATGACATTTCTTACTGTCTAGATGCTGAAAGTTGTGTCTGAAGTTGAAGCAATTTCTGTTGCTATGCTGGAAGCCGAAATGTAGGGTGTTTTTGCCACTAGTTTGTGAATCCTCCTTTTTTCTCTTTCAGAAAACAATTGTGGCCGCCCGGAACGTCGTTTGCTTAGTACTCTACCTGTCTCATTGTTCTTCTTGATGATGTCCCTTACTGTACTGAAAGGAGATCATACGTCTATTCGCAATTTCACGGTAACTAAATCCGGGAACGCAATTTAACCACACAGATTCGTACTTGCAAAGAATGCTCCTCTGTTTTAGCCATTGTACTAGCAATGAACTGGCCATAAAATAATCCTGTTTAGGTATATTCATCATTATGCTGGTTTGTTTCAGACTGAAAGGATTAAAGATTAAGATAAGGAATATAAGTTCGTACGTAAACAACTGTGCCAATACTTTTTTGACCCTTGAAATTCATAGACTAAATTATAACATTTAGCATGTAATCTATTAGCACGATTCGTTGCCACCTATAATTAACAGTTGTGCAATAGTTTGATAATATATTATCTTTATGTAAGAAAAATTTAACTTTTAAATTTTTTAGTTTATTAAAAAAAATGTGAGGTGTGTCAATACTTTTTTGACCCACTGTATATGTTTGTTGTTATTAATAAATAAAGATAAAGAGTTGATATTTATTCTTACACATATATTATATTATTATTATTTTTTTTTATTTTATCAAAATTATTAATATATATATATATATATATATATATATATATAGAGAGAGAGAGAGAGAGAGAGAGAGAGAGAGAGAGATTGTTTTTGTTTATTAACTAACTTAACGGGTGAATACATATTTTCATTTGTTTTCAGGGACGGACCTGTGAAATATTTTTGTCGGTTTGGATTGTTAATCAGACAAGATGTCACCTGCTGATTTGGATTTTCTGTTTTGAGCTAAGGATGGAAATTCATGTAGGGTTGGAAGTAATAATGTACTTTACTAGGAATTTTGAATGATTTCTGAAGGCCACTGTCAAAGGAAATATTTTGAATAGAAACTCATCTATCATTTTTTTGGGGGCTTAAGACAATTCATGGCATTTTTAGTAGAAATTTTTAATAAATAATTCAAAATTACTATTAACAATTTAAACAAAATTCGATATTCAACTTCTTTTAAATGGCTTGCTACTATTTTGAGGACAGATATTTGTAAGCCGATTCTTAAAGATAAGTCTTCTTAATTATCTGTCAAGAGTAGCTAATATATTATTAGTTGTCAATAGTTTTTATATACCAGTAGTTCATAAACATTTAGAGGTGTCGAATTGACTACTTGGAAGAAAATGAGACTGAATTTAAAATGGAAGGATTGGGGCTCTCTGAATCTCAATACCTCACAACATATTTTTTGTATATGACCATTAGTATATTAAAGATTTACCTTTGAGGGTCTCTTCCTTACCTCTTAAATGTAGGTGTAAATATTAAATGTCTAGTTTCATATTTTCTTTCTGTGTGTGTTGTAGGAGTAGTATATACATAGGATCTGTACTTTGACGCACAAATCAAATGTAATTTTAATTTATTATTTTTATGTTATCAAAATATATAGATGCCCCTTATTTATCATTTTTGGTTAATATTTTAATTATATACCTACTTTTTACTCAAAGCAAAATTTACAATTATATTTGAACAGTCCTTATACTTGGCAAGTTGAAAACATTCTATGTGATTCTAGTTGTACATTATTAGATATCTTAAATGTTATATAAAAATTTGTTTTCTATCTCAAATTTATTGTTCGTTACATACTTATAAAGTATTTATTGCTCCGTTATATTTATTGTTCGTTACATACTTATAAAGTATTTATTACGTCGTTATATTATTAAAATTATTTAAATTTATGAAAAGGAAGAGTGATTTTTATTTGTGGAGATTGTATATTTTTGGATATAATCGTAAGAAGGTATTAGTTGCTTTTGTAAAATACTTCATTTGAGGAAAACAAATTCTTAGGTTTAAAACAGTTTTAACTTCAAAATAATAATAAAAAAAAAAAATGATTTGATGGTAAAGCTGCTTGGATTGGATTGAGAATGTTATATGAAAAGATCTAATTTTATTTATTTAGATTTTATATAGTTTGAATGCCATATATAAATATGCAGTTCTTCACTAGCCAAATACCATTGTTACCAAACATAATGGCTATTATTATCGTTATATTGTCTAGATACTTTACTTTGACAACATTATATATTTGTGAAGTTAATGTTTAGTTCATAATTTATTATATTCTTACGTAAGTCAATTGTTTCCTGTTATCTTTCCAATTTTGTGGATTTAGAAACCGATTGCACATGAATTTATTATATGTGCATATTATGTATTCATATTCCACTTGACTTTTATTATACAGATTAAGACTTTCTATATTTATGATTTTTTATGTATTTTACAAGAGACACGTGCAATTTATCATACAACCAGAAAATGTTTCTTTAGTTTTTCATTTAAAATATACTTTATTATCTGGTCTTCTTATAATGACCAAAAACACTATATTAATATCTTTCTCCACTTCCTTTGGAAATAATAAATTACATTTGTTATTAAATACTAGAAGTAATTTATTCATATCCTATATCCCTCTTATGAATGCTCATCTGTTAAACATCCATATTTTTGAATAAAAACTGTTTGTGTATGTATACCAGATTCTATAACAATATCTTCACAAATTTGGTTCAATACTAAACCACTAACAGAAATATGATTACCCATTTGCACTCTAGACGTTTGCTTAAATAATCTGTTATTATATTTAAAATATTGATTATTTTTACATAATTAATACCTTAAACAAACAAATCCTTATTTTTTATTCCAGTGAGTGGCTCAATTTTCACTCAATTATTGTCTAGTATTTTTATGGTTAAGTCTTCTACTGGTTTTGGGAACGTGGTAACTATGTCAAACAATGCTAAAATGTATCCAGGCCATATTTTCTAATCTCTTATCATAATTCAGCTCCATTGAAAGTATCAAAAGGATTCTAAGTTGGTTTTCTGGCAGGTGGAAGTGAATTATATTGCAGTTAAAATAAAACGGCCTCACTATACCACAATATAAGGTTATTGTGGAAGTGTGGCCGTTTTCTCAACCTGCAAACAAAAGGATTGTTAATTGTAAATGGCTTTAGCTCTATATCCAAATCCTTCAGCAATTTATAAATGGAAGACTTGATCGAAGCAACAATTGGTCTTAATGCAGTTTTATTAATCTATATAATACTGGAATATTACAATGACAATTAACATACTTTTATTTCTCATTATTTTTAATAAATTTCATTTTAAATACCTTGTCTGTATACTTTATTAATTTATTTGTCAAAGTATTTTTAAGGACACGGTTAATTTCTTTAAAAGTAGAACTGTAGTTAAAAGTACTAACAATTTTATTTGTATAAATATCCTTTTTAATAACGACCATATTAGTTGTTTGTTTTGTGAATGTCTTTGTTTTCCTTAAAAATGTTTTTCTCCTAATCTTGGTCATTCTCATTTTTCCATATTGTTCCATCGATATCTCCTGTAGTATTTTTTTTTTTTTGTAGGCTTAGAAATATTAAATTTGTCACTAAGTGATGAAAACTGCATTAATTCTTTGAGAATAACATATCTAGATAAATTTGCTTCCCAATCAGTGTTAATTTTAAAATTAAAAATTTGATTTTTCCAGAATTTCTGAGATAATTCCTATTACAATATTCCTTACAACTATATGTAAATAACATTTCAAATAAAAGTTCATCACGCAGGGGCTGCGTAAACTAATCAAATTTCCCCCCTGAAGTTTTACAATAAATAAATCTACATGCTGATAACACTGAACACCACCGTGAATAAATACAAACAGTAATGAGAAATCTTTCAGCCAATTTGAATAACCTCCTAATGGAAAGCATTTGAATTTTAAACAAACGGGTCTGCCAACCGCTTAAAGCTGAACAGATAAATGGAAACATTCTTCAATGGAAGGAAAAACAATTACTGAAATATATCAGAATATAACATATTAGTTTTATTGAAAACTATTTACTAAATCTAGTACTGTAATTTATAATGAATCAGAATAATTTTTATCGTAATCACTCAAATTTTAGTAGTCCAAGAACAAAAGAAGGGGGAGGGGATCAATGGAGAGTATTTGCATATATCTGACAAAGTAGAATTTCAATGAAAATAATATTTGGTATTTAACCTTGGAATGAAGTGACTTATGATATAACAGCTTATTATTAATATGACATGAGTAGGAGAGGAAGGAGGTTTGCCGAAAGCTGAAAAATGCAAATATCTCTGTTAATATTCAAGATAGAGAATAAACGTATATAACAATATTTATATTACATTTAATTTGCATTAAGATTCATTCTTTACAATTTTTCAATAGATGTATAGTAACGGAAATATTTTGAATTTTCAAAAATCCCCCCCTCTCACTGTTTGGATTTCAGCCATTAACGAACTTGATCTTTAGTTTTACATGAAACGTTTAAATATCAAGTTTGGTAACAATCAAACAAAAATTTCGACCGCTAGAGCGTTAACAGAAAAATATGTATATAATTTTGAACGGACCTCATTTTCGTCATCTCCTGGGTATGATTGATGGTCATTTGAGGAAATTTTTCAAAAATCATGTCATGAGTATGACCTCAATAGCTGATTTCCCCTAAGGGAAATCTGCCAAAAGGAAACATGCATAACACTCTGATTGTATATGATTTCCAGAACATACTAACACAATATGCAATGTGCACATTATTTGTTTTACTCATAAGCAACACTAGTCTATGAGTTTTTGTAAGCTATTTAATTATTTATTGAATATTTAAATTGTTAACTATTTGAAGTGATTTAAGATTATTTTTATATTGACATTTAAAAACAAAAAGTCTGTTTATTATTAGTTTCATTTAGTACTAAGACACAAAAGAAAGTGTGCTTTATATATAGTATATTTGTTGTATTATTAAATATTCATTTTTATTATTATTTTAGTTTTGATCAAACTAAGCAGATTTCCCACATGAAGTTTTACAATAGATAAATCTACATACTGGTAACAAACACACCACCGTGAATATTAAGTCACATGTGTGATATTGTGATTGTGAATCTGATTGTATTCATGGATATGAATAAAATCATATTCACATATTAAATATGATTTTTGTCTTATTCAAATCCTTGAACATGTTTTTTTGGGTTTTTTTTTGCCTTTTACCCTAAATGAAACCTTGCTCACATAGTTTACATATTTTTTTAAAATGATTTGAGCATTATTCTGAGCACATCAATCAACCTACAGCTGGCTGTGTTGACTATACACACTAACTATACTCTGCTTTCTACTGTTATACAAAACATTTTAGCAGATTTCCCTTAAGGGAAATCATCTATGTAGGTCGTACTCATGATGCGATTTTTGAAAAACATTTCTTATATATCAGTCAATCCTACCTAATAGATGACAAAAATGAGGTCCGTTCAAAATTATACAGGGTGTCACAAGTTCCCGTGCACCCTCCTCAAAATAGCCAATTGTATTAATAAATGGCTGAGACTTGGTGTGCCATAATTGTGACCCCTGAAGAATCTTTTCAGTACATATTTAACCTTGTAACCCTCTCCAGCGGCAATAACTTTGGAATTTCCAATGGAATGCCATACTTTTTATGACGGATTCTTGTAGAAAATTTTCTATTTGACCATCCTTTAGCCATAAAATTCACAAATCTTTATCTTGATTACGTTATATTGTAAAATGCTGCGATATAAAAGTTGAAGCGAACAAAATTATATTTGATACAAGTCTACAGGAAAAGGATTGTGCAATAAAATAAAAAAAAGAAAGAAAAAAAGAAGTAGTTAACACAAAATAACACGAAAGTATTCTTGAATGAATCCAAAAAATGTTTACTTCAAAAAAATCGACGTAACAAAAACCTTTCTTAGAATTAATTTATTTAAAACTAATTACCTTGTAATTATTTATAAAAGGAATACATTTTCCACCTTCATAGCTTCATGTAAAAAAAAAAAAAAAGAAACCAGTTTTCTCTTTGCACTACAATACTTACAGCTGATATTTACAAAAATACAGTTATGAGAAATGAATACAGATATTAAAAATTTGTTTATTTTTCTGGAATAATTACCCTAAAAAGTCATCGAAGTATATTTATAAGTATTTTATTTACAGAATGATAATATAAATTTTCACTGGCAAAGAAAATATTAAAATAAACTATTATAATTATTTCACTAAAATATAGATACTATACATATTTACAATTGTTTAAATCAGATTACAAATGAGTATCGTTGCACTTATACACAACCATGATTATTGAATTTGATCTGCTAAGTTACCATTCATGTTAATGTCCTGTTTTACTCATAAATTCAGGTAACTAATACCTTTTCATGAAATTTTGGTTTGATTGTCATTACAATCTACATTTGAGGAATTAAATACATTTGAATGTCCGAATGTTATTCCTTGCTTTTAATCTGGGAAAGTATGAGTGAATAAACTCACAACACAACAGGGCTTATAGGATCTCACCTAGATAAAACTCGATTAAATCAAAAAATTGATTCAATAAATTTAAGCAATGCTGGAATTGAATTGAGGTTTCTCATTTTTAAAATGATGAAAATATTACACAAGTTCTTTACTTAACTTTTGGCTTTATGAATACTAAATTGTACTAATACTTCATTTTTTTTTTAGTTTACAAAGATATAATGTTTTTTCTATTCTAAATCAGTCTAACAAAAATATTCCATATTCAAAAAGAAAATGATTTTCTCAAAGAAATAGCTAATGTCTCTAGCTAACTATAAAGGAAAACAATATTTTACATGTTAAAATCTTTAATAAACCTCCTAATGAATAATCCGTTTTGATTTCAATGTATTTCACTTAATGGTTTGATTGTATAAAGCCTAAGTGGTATATAAACGGTTCTGTGTTCAGTTGAAGGGAGGGAAAATGTAAAATTATTAAAGCCCAATTCATCATAATGAATTTCCCCAGTGTCATTTGATTGAGCAATAGAGTCTTTGGTGGTGCTTTCTGATTTCGAATATCCATTTAATAATGTACTAGAATTATAAGTATTAGTTGTGTAATAAAAAGGAGTTAATGAACTTTCTACTGATTTTGAACTACTTTTAAGCTCTTCTATTGGTGAAGATACTTGAAATTGATTGTTTGTTTTACTGTTATGTGTTTTATTTACGTAATCCTTTGTACCATTTATAATTTCTTTTTTTTCAAAAGACGGTCTCTTAATGTCCTTAGTTGTACTTTCAGTTGAAGTAAAATAAGGTAATGGGCTTGTCATTCTTTCCCTATTTGCATGAAAAGAGAATGTGTTGTCAGTTAATGTGGAGCTAGATATCCCACCACTGAGATCACGTTGCACATAACTTGTTAGGTTATTTGCAGATGATTTAGTTTCAAGAGTTTCAGTTTGCAATGCCTTTCCAATACGGTTGCTGTCAATGGAAGCCTGACCTGTACTTTTGTCAACTTCTTGAAGGCTGGTCTCATATTTTTCCTCTTTCGTTACTTGCTCATGCCCTTCTGAAACAGTTGTTTTACCTGAAGGTTGTTGTTGGTATTTATCCATAGGCACAGATGATAATTTAAAGGTACTGACTTCTGATGCATTTTCAGTAGTTTCTTCTGTGATGTTTCCTACATAACTTTCATAAGTAGAATCCGAGGTCATTTCAGGTGTAAATGTTGTTCTATCAATAATTTCTGGAAGAGGGAACTCAGAAGAATTGGTTACTAATGAGGCACTTTCTTTTATTTGGTAATAATTGTTTATAGTTGTAATATAAATGTTTGTATTCTTATTCTGGTCTGTCATGGAGGCTTGTGGTTCTGAAAACTGTGTTACTTTAACTGGTAATGTTTGATTTCTTATTGAATCGAGATCCATAGTGTCAGTATCATCAGTTAAAGGAGTAACTACTGTTGAAATATTTTCAGTCTTATTAAATGTTATTTCATAAAAAGAATTTAGTGTGGACAAAGTTTTACCTCCATTTAGTGATTTATTTGAGCCATTGAATACAAAGTTAAAACTGTTAATATTAGAACTATTTAGGTGTGGAAATAAAGTGCTCCCTGTGGATGGTTCAGTCCTGAGGGCATTATTTAAGTCTGTGTCAGGTGAAATAGAAGGTGTAGTTGTTTTGATGTCTATCTTGAATTCAACATCATTGCCAGATGTGGAATGAATGTTTAAACCAGAATTTGAGCTTCTAGTAGAATAGTCTAAATGGTTAATTGATTCAAAGCTATTTACCTTAGCTGTTGAATTCCTTTTGGCATCGGAGTTATATGGTATTTTATTAATGGGAATGGTTGTCAATTTAAATTGATTTGTACCATTTTCAGCATCAGATTCATTCAATTGTGAGTAGTTCACTTCTTTCGTACTTATATCCAAATCATTTTTATAGGTCCGAGTTGAGGAATTGTTCATTATCGTTGTAGATGAATGATTTATGTCAATTGTGTCTTCAACATTGTATGTTTGTTCCTGAAATGATGATGAGTATTGCTTGCCACTATCAATATCAAAGATACCTGTCCTATTTATTAATGTTTCAACATCATATTTTGTGTCTGAATATGCTTTACTTGTCATTAAATCATCGTAATTTTGAGATGTACTAATAATTTCATCCAGGACTTTAGGTTTAGAGATATTCTCTATGAAATGAGATATGGATATATTAGATATTGTGCTACTATTTACAAACTTTTTTAACTCAGAAAGATTATTGATAAGTCCTAAATCTGAAATGTTAGAGGGCAAGGGAAACCTATTTGTTACAGCGTAATTGCCAGAGGTGTCAATGGAGGCATATGTAGCATTGAAGTCTGTAATAAAGTTAACAGGACCTATTGAAGTGATATCTTCAATAATGGTATTTTCTGATATATTTCTAATTGCTGTATCACTTTTTGAATCATTAGTAGTCATCATCTGATCTGTTGTTCTTGAATTATGAAATAAATCTGTGACAGTAGTTCCTCTTGGGACCAAAATGGTTTGTAAATCAGAGTATTCAGAAGCTGTGTCCTCAGCAGATGTCAGGAAACTTCCATAGGCTCCATCAGTGACCGATGGAGTAAAAGTATTCATGTTGCCTGCAAATATTTTATTTTTATTCAAATCAATAGCAGTCCTATTGGTCTCCCTATAATTAATATCATTAGTGGTCAATGAATCAAATTCCTGGTTTTGGCTTGAACCGATTAATGTAGTGAGAAGACCATCTGAGCCAACTCGAGTAGCCAATGAAGACAAATCTTTGATGCCATCTGAAAACATTGAAGTAGTCTGACTATCTTCACTATTTCTGTTTAAAGTATTATTAGAGAGATCATTTTTATTTACTGATTCTATTGAAGTCACTTGGCTATCTCCATAAATGCTTTTAACAGTAATCAATGGATCCATTTTAGTAATATAGTTTTCCTCATTATTACCCTTTATAGTTTCAAATCTAGTCATTTCATTGCTTGTGCCTGATGCCATTGAAGTTGTCTGGCTATCAACATTAATTACCTCTTTAATACTCAATGGAGTCCTTTCACTGCTTATATCTGGTAACATTGAAAATGTCTGGCTATCCACATTAATATTCTCTTTAATAATCAACGGTGTTCTTTCACTGCTTATATCTGGTGACATTGAAGATATCTGGCTATCCATATTAATTTCCTCTTTAATACTCGACAGAGTCCTTTCACTGCTTATATCTGGTGACATTGAAGATATCTGGCTATCCATATTAATTTCCTCTTTAATACTCGACAGAGTCCTTTCACTGCTTATATCTGGTGTCATTGAAGATATCTGGCTATCCACATTAACATTCTCTTTAATATTCAACGGTGCTCTTTCACTGATTATATCTGGTGCCATTGAAGATATCTGGCTATCCACATTAATTACCTCTTTAATACTTAATGGAGTCCTTTCACTGCTTATATCTGGTGCCATTGAAGATATCTGGCTATCCACAACAATTACCTCCTTAATACTTAATGGAGTCCTTTCACTGCTTATATCTGGTGCCATTGAAGATATCTGGCTATCCACATTAATTACCTCTTTAATACTTAATGGAGTCCTTTCACTGCTTATATCTGGTGCCATTGAAGATATCTGGCTATCCACAACAATTACCTCCTTAATACTTAATGGAGTCCTTTCACTGCTTATATCTGGTGCCATTGAAGATATCTGGCTATCCACATTAATTACCTCTTTAATACTTAATGGAGTCCTTTCACTGCTTATATCTGGTGCCATTGAAGATATCTGGCTATCCACATTAATTACCTCTTTAATACTTAATGGAGTCCTTTCACTGCTTATATCTGGTGCCATTGAAGATATCTGGCTATCCACATTAATTACCTCTTTAATACTTAATGGAGTCCTTTCACTGTTTATATCTGGTGCCATTGAAGATATCTGGCTATCCACAACAATTACCTCCTTAATACTTAATGGAGTCCTTTCACTGCTTATATCTGGTGCCATTGAAGATATCTGGCTATCCACATCAATTACCTCCTTAATATTTGATGGAGTGCTTTCATTTCTTGGTTCTGCAACCATTGTGGTCGTCTGGTTATTCACATTAATTACCTCCTTAATATTCGATAATGTCCTCTCATTGCTTATACTTGGTGCCATTGATGTTGTCTGGCTATCTATATTTGTTTCCTCCTTAATACTCCAAATAGCCATTTCACTGATTATTTCTGGGCCCATTGACGATATCTGGCTATTCACATTAATTACCTTATTAATATTTAATGTAGCCCTTTCATTGCTTGTTTCTGAAACCATTGTGGTTGCCTGGCTGTTGATATTATATTTCTCGGTGCTGCTTAATGGGTCTGCTTCATTAGTGTCTTTAGAATGAATTGAAGTTGTTTGCTTATTTTCAGTATTACCCTTTTTGGTACTTAATGATGTATTTACCATAATTCCATTTGCAACATTGGTTGAACTATGATCTTCTCCATCAATAGTATATGCAATTTGGCTATGTTCAGTTGTCTTCTTTATAGCATTCAATGAATTTGAGATGTTATTTTCATTAGCATAGTTTATAATGCCCAAGGATGATATATAATTGCTAATATCTAAAACCTGAGGGGTGATCTGGCTATCCTCACTAGTATCCTTTAAAGTCCTCAATGATGTCACTTCACTAATTTGGTCTGAAATCAAAGAAATGGATTGGTTATCTCTATTAGTAGTCAATTGTGCTATTTCATTGCTTTGATTGGCCATTGAAGGTGTCAGGCCATCCTCCTTAGTACTCTTCGTTGTGCTCCTTGAAATCATATCATTATCACTAACATTTCTTAGCAAAAAATGTAAATTAAAGGGTGTGACACTTGTGTAATGAGAGGTTTTTAATGAGTATAAGTCATGATTATAATAACCTGGCTCTGATTTACTTAATCTTTCTGTAGCAATTTCGGTGTTTTTTTGTTCATCTGTATCTAAGAGAACCTTTGATTCTGTGGATATTGAAGCAATAATAGGTGAAAATTTTGTACTTTCTCGGTTTTTGTTATAGTTATCAGTTCCTCCTATATTGTACGATGAAGGGCTTGTATGACTGGATATACCACTGTAAAGTGGTGTTACTTCAGTGGCATAACTTTCTGAGTGTTCATAAATTGGTAATGTAATTATATAATCATTTATATCTGTAATTGTTCTTTCAGGTATTGTTGGGTAGCTATCTGCGAGATCTTTCAATCTTGCTGAATATTGCCTTGTAGTGGGTCTGTTTGGTTGTTCGGTTATTGTGTTAATTGTTATTATGTCTTCAACTGTACTTGTATCTGGGGGGCTTTCTTCCGCCAAAGTTATGTCGGATTTAGTATTAATGAGAGAATAATTATCTCTGTAGATAAAGTTGAATGGAAACAAAGTTTCTTTGTTGTTCATATTTTTATGTTCATAGGATTGAGTTGATGTGTAATCGACTTCCTTAGATTCTTCAATGGCCTGATTTTGATTTACATTAGCCTCACCATAATTTTTTAATTCATTAAGAGGTTTTTTGTGATCACTGTTGTTATTCGTATTTTCTTCTTCTGGATTCACTGCTACTTGTGGAAAAAGATAGACTGTTCCAAAAGCTCCATCAGCTTCGTTATCAACTAAACTAATTTCAACATATTTTTTACCACCAAATTTTGTTTTGCTTTTGTTTTCATAATTATGTTTTTTATTCGGAAAGATCTTGCCTTCAACTTCATGAAAAATGAAAGTTTCTTTATCTTTTTCAGTCACTAACTCACATTTTATATTTTTGAAATCACCTCTTGGTAACCGCTCACTAAAGTAATTCATAAAGTTTTTCAAGCTGGATATGAGTTGAGAGACATAATTACTTTCATCTTTGTCACCCAAATCAGTATCTTCTTCTCCTCTCCTGTCTGCTATCTCCATAAATATTCTACCTGCGGGCAAACAAGAATGTATAATTACTAAATTAGAGTGGGGGTCTAGAGGGGGGGGGATTCGAAAATTCAAAATATTTTCGTTATTATAAGTCCGAGTGTATAATATTATGGGTCCAATCTTGTTCAACTATTGATGGTCTACAATTGTTGATCTATGTATTTTTTCGTAACTCGATTATTCCAGCTCCTGCGTGACGGACTTTTATTTGATCAATACCATACTCAATTCACGCCAAATGATTTAATTATGCAATGACTGAAATCGACATGAGGAGGGAGGGGGGAAAAGTGAAAATTCGAAATATCTCGATCATTACGAGTAGGATTGACAAATCTTATATCCTAGCTTCTCAAAAATGTAATTGCCTGCAGCTATTGTTTCATACATGCCTTCCCTCAGTCCCTAAATATCTCATGGTTAGCTTACATTTGAATTCATGGTTTACATATGGGTCTGTACTTCGTACTATGGGAGAAATAGGGAATTGATGGCGAGATGAGTGTCATATTCCAGGACGTGAGAAATCTGCTTGATGAACTTTTAGCAGTTTTCCGTTAAGGGAAATCAGCTATAGAGGTCGTACTCATGGTGCAATTTTCGAAAATTTTCTTCAAATGTCCATCGATCCTTCCCAGATGATGAAAATGAGGTCCGATCAAAATTATATATATATATATATATATATATATATATATATATATATATATATATATATATATATATATATATACAATTTTAACCACTGTCTGTTCATTTATTTTTTTTCGCGAAATTTCACGATAACTTTTCGTTTCACATGTCATAGACACCATAACTGCATTTTGTTTCTTTCGTGTGTATTTGTTTGTTATCTTTTCACGCATAAACGGCTGAACCGAGTTTTATGAAACTTGATATGTACATTACTACTAACCCAACTTAGACTTTAGGCTATATAAATTTTCTCTGAGACGAACAGGAGTGGGGGTTATAAGGAAAGCCTGAAATTAAAAATAGCGATATTTCGTTTCCTATTGGTTTTTTGGCAAATATGCACATTGCAAAAGTTGTTTATTTTGTTATTTAGAGTAACATTTGTTATAAACACTTTCGTCATATTCCGAAGTTTAAATGAGTTATACGCTAAAAATGATAGCGGGAGTCAACAATATTATTTGGCACAAAAGACTTCACCCAACTAAATAAAAGTCGGTATGTGTATTAGCTCTGACGTCTTAATTATCATAAGCCCTGCCAACATTTCTAGGGACGGGCAAGAGTGGGGGTTGTAAGGGAGGCCCGAAATTAAAAAAAGTCCGTCACGCAGGGGCTGCGTTAACTAAGCAATTTTTCACGCATTTGCATTTACCTCAAAACGTGAAAGTTCAATGAGAACAATATTTGGTATTTAAGCTTCAAATAATGTGCTTCATATTATAACACCTTACTGTCAATGTAACATGAGTAGGAGTGGGGGTTTACAGAAGGCCGAAAACTAAAAAATCTCTGTTATAATCAAGATAGAGGGAAAACGTACATAACAACATTTATCGAGCATTACATTTACAATAAGATTAGTTCTTTACAATTTTTACTGACGTATAGTAACGGAGATATTTCGAATTTTCGAAATCCCCCCTCTAAACTCCCCCTCCTACTGGTCCGATTTCAGCCTTTCACGAACTAGATTTTTTTTTTTTTTTCATAAAACGATTAAATACCGTGTTTAGGAACGATTAAACAAGAATTACGGCCGCTAGAGCGTTTACAGACAGAATATGAATAACATATATATGTGTGTGTGTGTGTGTGTGTGTGTGGTGTTGGTAACACCAAGTTACCAATAAAAAAAGTCTGTCACGCAGGAGCTGCGTAAACTAAGGAGATTTCCCACGTGAATTTTTACAATAGAGAAATCTGCCTAATAACAACAGTAGTAGGAAGGTATCTCTAGACCTATTCACGAGGGACGAATAGTTACAGAAACGGCCGCACTAGCTCTTCGCGGTTAGTCCCTAACTTAGCCGACTCCTGCCGACCACACACACAATACAAATGCAAATATCTCGGTAAGTATTCAAGATAAAGAATAAATGTATAGAACAATATTTATAGTAAATTTAATTTTCAATAAGATTGATTATATACAATTTTTCGATCCGACGCATAATAACGGAGATATTTCGGATTTTCAAAAATCCCCCCTGTAGACCCCCCCTCCCACTGGTCCGATTTCAGCCATTAACGAACTTGATCTTTCTTTTTACATAAAACGCTTAAATATGAAGTTTGGTAACGATCAAACAAAAATTGCAACCACTAGAGCGGTAACAGACAAATATATATATATATATATATATATATATATATATATATATATATATATATATATTTGAACGGACCTCATTTTCGTCATTTCCTTGGTAGGATCGATGGACATTTGAGGAAATTTTTCAAAACTCGCGTCATGAGTACGACCTCAATAGCTGATTTCCCTTAAGGGAAATCTGCTAATAGCGGTATTTCGTTTTCTACTGGTTTTACTGCAAATATACACATGACAAAAGTTGTTTATTCTGTCATTTAAAGTAACTTTTAATATATTCACTTTTGCCGTACAACAAAGAATAATCAAGGCATACATTAAAAGTCCGTCACGCAGGGGCTGCGTAAACTAAGCAGATTTCCCACGTGAAGTTTTACAATAGAGAAATTTCACGAGAGCCGAGCAGTTAATGGAACGGCCGAGCTAGCTTTTGGCGGGAACGCCGTCCGTTAGCCGCCCAGATTTAATAAAAATGCAAATATCTCGGTTAATATTCAAGATAGAGAATAAATGTATATAACAATATTTATAGTAAATTTAATTTGTAATAAGATTGACTGTGTACAATTTTTCGATCCGACGAATAGTAACGGAGATATTTCGAATTTTCGAAAATCCTCCCCTCTAACCCCCCCCCCCCCTCCCCGTGGTCCGATTTCAGCCGTTAACGAACTTGATCTTTCTTTTTACATAGAACGACTAAATATCGAGTTTGGTAACGATCAAACAAAAATTGCAACCACTCGAGCGGTAACAGACAAATATATATATATATATATATATATATATATATATATATATATATATATATATATATATATAAATTCAGTTTTGAACGGACCTCATTTTCGTCATCTACTAGGTAGGATCGACGCCAATCGAAAATTCCGTCATGAGTACAACCTCAATAGCTGATTTCCCTTAAGGGAACGTGTGTAAACGGAAACGTTTAAGACAGTGTGACAAACAGTTCGTATGGTGGAAGTCCAAAACGTGTACTTAATATGATCTTTAGGCTTGAATAAAACAGTTCAATATCGAGTATGGTATAGATTGAATAACAATTACAATTTCGTAAATGAACACGTCATTACACAACGCAGTTGCTTGTACCTCACACTCTGAAGGCTTAATGAAATTAATATTTGGCTGTAAGATTCCAATATAGCGGTCCATGGTATAAGAGCTTAATGTTAATATGATATCATTAGAAAGGGGGTTTACTGAAGGCTGAAAATTACAAAAATGCAAATATTTTGATAAATATTCGCCATATCTATATATATATATATATATATATATATATATATATATATATATATATATATATATATATATATATATAAAATTGTAACCTCTGTCTGTACATTGATTTTTTTCGCGAAATTTCACGATAACTTTTCGTTTCACATGTCATAGACACCATAACTGCATTTTGTTTCTTTGGTGTGTGTTTGTCTGTTTGTTACCTTTTCATGCATAAACGGCTGAATCGAATTATATGAAACTTGGTATGAATATTACTACTAACCCAACTTAGACTTTAGGCTATATTAATATTCTCTGAGACGAACCAGAGTGGGGGTTATAAGGGAGGCCTGAAATTAAAAATAGTGATATTTCGTTTCATATTGGTTTTTGGCAAATATGCATAACAACATGCATGCAACATGCATAACAAAAGTTGTTTATTTTGTTATGTAGAGTAACTTTTGTCATATACACTTTTTTCGTATACCGAAGTTTAAATGCGTTATACGCTAAAAATTATAGCAGGAGTCAACACTTTATTTGGCACAAAGACTCAACAGAACTAAATAAAACTCGGTATGTTTATTAGCACTAACGCCTTCCTTATAATAAGCCATACAAACATTTCTAGGGGCGGGCAGGAGTGGGGGTTATAAGGGAGGCCTGAAATTAAAAATAGTGATATTTCTTTTCCTTTTGGTTTTTGGCAAATATGCACATAACAAAAGTTGTTTATTTTGTTATTTGGAGAAACTTTTGTTATATACACTATCGTCGAATACGAAAACTTTAGCGGGAGCCAACAATTTCATTGGGCACTTACGGCTGAACCAAACTTAACAAAACTCGGTATGTCAATTAGCATTAAGTCTTCCATGACTATGGTTCGAACGGGAGGGGGGTTATAAGGGAGGCCTGAAATATAAATTCACCATATTTACATGTATAAGAGGCGGGAAATGTAAAAATATAGAAGACAGTGAAGCCTTATCGAACAAATAATTCTATTATTAGCAAAATCCACGGCAACGACGGGTATCAATCCTAAACACTGGGACGGGTAAATGACAAAATACTGTGCAATGTAAAGCCTGCTAAAAAATACCTCCACCATTCAGTCTCAAATGAATTCCCGGGCGTAGCCGGGTATCTGAGCTAGTTTATATATATATATATATATATATATATATATATATATATATATATATATGTGTGTGTGTGTGTGTGTGTATATACAATTTTTAACGGACTTCATTTTTGTCATCTCATAGGTAGGATTGATAGACATATGAGGAAAGTTTTTTAAAGTCGCTTCATGACTATAACCTCAATAGCCGGAATTTTCTTAAGGGAAATCTGCTGAAACTTGCCT